>PVKE010003341.1:0-30512 GCA_004027555.1 Craseonycteris thonglongyai | reverse complement strand
GACTGTTACAACATCTGCTGTTGGATAGCATCACAACTTGCCTTTCTGGGTTCCTCTTATCCATCATTGGCTGGTTTTCCTCCTACCTCTCGATTCCTTTTAGGTCTCTGGAATACCTTTCCGTTCATTCACTTTTGTTCAGATCAATGTTCCTCAGGTCTGTGTGCCTGGCCCACTTCTCTTTCGCTTTGTGCTCTTTCTTTTGGACAGCCTTATCTATGCCATTGGCTTCCACCATCTCCTCCACTCTGAGAAGCCTCCCAAACTCTCTTTCAAGCTGTTTTTTTTTACTTCTACTTCATCCTGAAATCATCACCTGCCATTTAGATAATTCTACTCAAAGTTCCCACCAGCACCTCAATTCCAAATCTTAATCAATCAAAATGATGGAATGAAACATAGAGTGACTATGCCTATGACAATGGAATCAGCAAAGCTTTTCTTACACAAGTCCTAACAAGCATGAGTCACAGGGAACACTCCTTCATCATAATTAATAACACATCATAAACAAACTTAAAAGATAAACAAGAGACTAAAGAAGACATTAGTGACATAAAACAGATGAAGGATTGGCTATAAAATATTTTTAAAGCTCCTATGAATCTATAAGAAAAATATAGCCCAACAGACTAGTGGGGGAAAGATAAAAACAAGTGATTCATACAAGACACACAAATGGCAAGGAAACCATGCCCGCCCTCACTCATGATCACAGAAACACAAATGAAAGCAATGATCTATGGTTTTCACTCAAAAGAAGTCTGTCACGTCAGGTGTTGACGAGAGCATTCTACGAAGAACACGCTTGTACAGTGTACAGTCAACAGCCGCGTGGAGGGCAGTTTGGAAAAGCTATCAAAATGAAAAGATATACCCTAGGGTAGGGGTGGCGAACCTGTGGCACGTGTGCCCAAAGTGGCATGTGGAGCAATTATTTTGGCACACAGAGCTGTGTATACCATTTAAAAAATTATTGTTTATGCTCTTATAGACATAAAAATAATCAATTACCTCTATCTCACTTGATGGGTTGGCACGTGAGTCGAGCGAGTATACTCTTATTTCATAAACTTTGGCACTCAATCGCCAAAAGGTTCGCCACCCCTGCCCTAGGACCTAGGAATTCAACTTCCCAGAACTACTTTTAGAGGGGAAAAAAAATCACATTAATTTATAAACATGCAAAAGCATATTCATTGCAGCATCATTTGTTAGAACAGGAAGTCTGGGGCAAAACTAAATATCCATCCTTGGGTACACTGAGTTATTCCATTCTCTGGAATACTATGCAGCTATCAAAAAGAATGAAATAACTTCGTATGCACTGACTCAGCAAAGCTTCTAAAATATCAGTTGTATAAGGGAAGAACTCAAGTGAGTATACATAGAGGATTAAATAGGAAGTTACATATCTAAAGGCGATACTGTCCATTTCTTCCAGCTAAGGATGCGGATGCACAGAACGGCCCGCAAGGACACACAGCAAGCAGGTAGCAGTGGTGACCACTGAGGGATAGATTGGGGTTGGGTTGGTGGCCTGTGGGGGTACCAGTCTCATCTCTTCGTTTTACTTTTGTGTTTTTATCACAAAAGCAATACACCGTAATGTTTTGATTGATGTAAAAATTAATGATTTAAGAATAATTCATCAGCTGCCTCTTCAAAGCAGCCCCCTTGCACACACACACACATTCCTTGACTTCAGGAATGACGCCACTGTCTCTGCCATTGTCAACTCCCAACCTGTAATGAGTCACTAAATTATGTCAATCCATCTTTCAAAGTGTACCTCTTCCTCTCTATCTCACCACCCCTGTCATGGTTCTGACCACTGTCATTTTTCAGAACTGTCCTCGGAATTGTTTAACTAGTGACCCTGCTTTATCTTTGCCTCATTCCAATCCATCGTACGCACTGCTGCTGCCAGAATAATTTATTCTCAAGGCAAATCTGATCATGTCACTGCCATACTTAATTTTCAAGGTTTCCCATCACTTTCAGGACCAAATATAAACTACTTGGCTTGGCAAACAAGCTCCTTTTACATTTATCCCTTAGCACCTCTTTGTCCCATTGCATTGTTCGCTTCCCAGATTCTATTGTTTTTTCTAAGCACCTCCAACCTCCTCAAACCTCTGACTGTGTTCTTGATAGTTCCCCTACCTGGAATGCCTATGGGTTAAAGATTTAAATATAAGACCACCAAACTACAAAACCCCTAAAAGAAAACAGGTAGTAAATTCTCTGACATCACCCTTAGTAATATTTTTTTTGAATATGTCTCAGCAAGGGCAATAAAAGAAAAAAATAAACAAATGAGACTACATCAAAAAGACTTCTTGCACAGTGAAGGAAACCATTAACAAAACAAAAAGACAACCTACTGAGTGGGAAAAGATATCGGCCAATGATACATCTGATAAGGATTTAATATACAAAATCCATAAGGAATTCATACAACGTAACACCAAAAAAAAAAAAAAGGTCCTGAATAGCCATTTCTGCAAAGAGGACATACAGATAGTCAACAGACATGTGAAAAGATGCTGAACATCACTAATCATCAGAGAAACGCAAATTGAAACCACAGCGAGATTATCACCTCACTCCTGTCAGAATGGCTATTGTCAATACATCAAAAAACAAGTGTTGGTAAGGATGTGGAGAAAAGGGAACGAACCCTTGTGCTCTGTTGGTGGGACTGTAAATTGGTGCAGCCACTATAAAAAGACAGTATAGATGTTCCTTAAAAAATTAAAAATAAAAATACCATATGACCCAGCAATTCCATTTCTGGGTAGTTATCTTAAGGGATTCAAAACACTAATTTGAAAGGCATTTTTTTTTTAATTAAGAAAAGACATATTATAAATAACATCTTTTCAATTATTTTCAATATTGGAGCATTATTTACAATAGTTAAGATATAAAAGCAACCTAAGTGTCCATCAATAGATAATAGGATGAAGAAGATGTGGGACATATATATAATGGAATATTACTCAGACATAAAAAGAATGAAATCTTGCCATTAGCAACAAATGGATGGATCTGGAAGATATTATGCTAAGTGAAGTAAATCAGATAAAGATAAATACCATCTGATTTCACTTATTTGTGGAATCTAAAAAACAAAATAAATGAACAAACTAAACAGAAACAACTCATAATACAGAGAACAAATTGATGGTTGTTGATTATTTTTGATCAGATTGTTTGTCTTTCTGGTTTTAAGTTGCATGAGTTCCTTCTATGTTTTTGGAGGGGGTTTGAGGGATGGATGGGTGAAAAGGAGGAAAGGATTAAGAAGTACAAATTGGCAGTTATGACCTTGAAAACATTAAGCAAAATAAGTCAGAATGAAAGAATCAAGAAACATATGACCTCACTTGTAGGTGGAATATAAAACTGAAAGGAACAAAGAAATAAAGACTCATGAACACAGTCAATAGTTTAGTGATTACCTGAGGGTAAGTGGGGAGGTGGGTGGGAGAGATGGGTGGGGAGGAGTAGGGATGGGGAATCAAACATATGGTGATGGAAAGTGAGCTGATTCTGGGTGGTGAGCACATAATGTGATGTATAGACAATGTAATGTAGAATTGTACACCTGGAAACAATGTAATTGATATCAATTAATGTCACCCCAATAAATTAAAAAAACAAAACAAAAAACAGTCACAGGGATGTAAAGTACAGCATAAGGCATACAATCAGTAATATTGTAATAACTATGTATGGTGTCAGATGGGTACTAGACTTATCAGGTTGATCACGTCATAAGTTATATAAATGTCTAATCATTACGTTATACCCCTGAAACTAACATAATATTGTATGTCAACTCTAATTGAAAAATTAGAAAAAATTTGAAAAATTCAATTTATAAACCTTCATCAAAAGACATACCGGTAACAAAGGATAAAAGTAACATTTGAAAATTAAGAAATATTTATAAAACAATATTATTTAATGTTCTGTGTCATTAAAAGTATAAATAATCAAGTGTTAAATTATGCAGAATGAAGGGGAAGGGGGGAAGGGACCCCCAAATGATCTAGATGCAGAAAAATGCATTTGACAAATTTCAACACTATTTCAAAGACAAAATAAAACAAAACAAACCATAAAACAAACAAACAAAAACCTCAATAAACCAGGAACAGAAGGAATCTACTTCAATTTAATAAAGTTCGTATGTGAAAACCCCACAGCTAACATCAGATTCAATGATAAAAGCTAGAGAGCTTTTTCTCTATGTTCAGGAATAAGACAAAGATGTCTTCTTTCCCCACTCCTATTCAACATAATACAGGAAGTACCCACAAGAGCAATTACACAAGAAAAAGAAACTACAGCATCCAAATGGGGAAGAAAGAAGTCAAATGATCTGTTTGCATATGGCATGATTGTATATGTAGAAAACCTTAAAATTTCCATTAAAAACATAATTATTAATATAACAAACTAAATCTGCAAGATTTCAGGATATAAAAATCAACACCAAAAAATCAGTTGTGTTTCTATATACTTAACAATGAATAATTTGGAAGGAATTTAAGAAAACAATTCCATTTATAATAGCATCAAAAAGAATAAAAATACTTAGGAATAAACAATCAAGGATATGAAAGACTTATAGCCTGGAAACTATAATACAAAACATTGCTTAAAGAAATTAATGGAGACATAAATAATTGGAAAGACATCTGGTGTTCATAGATTGGAAGACTTAATGTTGTTATGCTGTCACTGTTACCCAAAATGATCTACAGATTTGACGCAATCCCTCTCAACATTCAAACAATCTTCATTGCCAGGAATAGAACAATCCATCCCAACATTTACATTAAATCTCAAGAGACCCTGAATAGCCAAAACAGTCTTGAAAAAGAACAAAGTTGGAGGCTTACACTTCCTGATTTCAAACCTTATTACAAAGCGATGGTAATTGAAACAATGAGGTACTGGCACTAAGACAAATAATATAGACTAATGAAATAGAGAGTCCAGAAATAAACCCTTGCATATATGGTGGAATGATTTTCAACAAGGGCACTAATATCATTAACAGGGGAAATGACAGTATTTTCAACAGATGGTGCTAGGAAAACTGGGTAGCTAAATGCAAGAGAATGAAGTTGGGCCCTTTATACCACATGCAAAAATTAACTCAAAATAGGTCAAAAGAGACCTAAACATAAGAACTAAAATTATCACATTGTAGTTATTTTTATAGTTTTTCTATTTAAAAAAAGACAACTAGAAAAAAACATAAGAGGAAAACTTTATAACATTGGAATTAGCAATATCTTGTACATATGACACCAAAAATAAAACAGGTAGTCAGAAAAAAACAAATAAGACTTCATTGAAAGTTCAGATTTTGTGGATCAAAGGATACTATCAACAGAGTAAAAAGCAACCCAAGAAATAGGAGCATATACTTACAATCATATATCTGATCAGGGATCAACAGGCAACGACAGAAGAACAATCCAATTAAAAAATGAGCAAAAGATGTGAATAGATGTTTTTCAAATATATACAAATGACCTCTAAGCACATGTAAAGAGGCTCAATATCACTAATCATTAGAACAACGCAAACCAAAAGCACAATGAGATACCACTTCACACCATTTAGAATGGCCATTATTAAAGAATAAATAAATAAGTAAATAAATAGATAGATAACAAGCGCTGGCAAAGATGTGGAGAAATGGAAACCGCGTGCATCACTGATGGGAATGAAAATGTTGCAGCGACTGTGGAAGACCATAGGACAGCTCCTCAAAATACAGAATAACAATATGACCCAGCAATCCCACGCCTATACACACAAGTATACCACAAAGAACTGAAAACAGGCACTTGAACCGTTATTTGTGCAACAAGGATCATATAGCAGCACTATTGACAATAGCCAAATGGTGATAATTACAATGTCCATCAGTGTATGGATGGGGCAAGAAAATGTGGAAATGCAGACATGTGCTCTAACTTTGATGAAGCCTGAAAACATGATGCCGAATGCAATCCGCCAAACACAAAATGACAAATATTGTAGGATCCCCCATAGGAGAGCTGTTCAGAAAGTATCCAGTCATGTAACCATTCTTGTTATATTGACAATGGCTGATTTGTTTTTCCAGACGGCTCCTGTATCTGCGATACCTGGAATAGTCAAATTCATAGAGATAAAAAGAGACTAGAGGTTACCAGGTGCTGGGGGAGTCGGGGAAATGGGGAGTTACTGTTTAATGGGCACAGAGTTCAGTCTGGAATACTGGAAAGGTATAGTCACACAACAGTGTGCATGTACTCTGTCCCACAGAACGTAAGTCCCTTAACATGGTTAAAATAGTAAATTTTGTGTTGTTTATATTTACCACAGTACAAAAAAAAAAAACAATTTAAAAAAGCAAGAGATGTATTACACTGCTTTTATTGGTCAGTGCCCAATACATGGTTACCACGTTGCTTAAATATCGGATATAAGCAAATGGTAATAGGAACAAAAAGACTGACTAATAAATTCTGCCTGAGGTTTTTGTATTTTTTTTTATTTTTATGAGACTTCATAGAAAGGATGACATTTGATCAATACCTCCACACAGGTTGAATTTTTCCTTCTAGTCATACAGGCTGAATTTTTAAAATAGCTTTATTGAGGTATAATTTACTCAGTATAAAAATCTACCCATCTTAAGTGTGACATTTATTAAATTTATAGCGTTGTCAACCACATCACATCTAATTTTATAACATTAAGAAGAAACCTCTTGCCCGGCTACACTCCTTCCTCTTTCCCATCCTGAGCTGCAGGCAATCACCAAACTACTTTAGATCTGTCTCTATAGATTTGCCTTTTCTGAACAGTTCATATACGGTAAATGGATTCTTATAACATGTCGGCTTTGTGTAGGAATACTGATGACAAATGCTTCATGTCAATGAGTCCTATTATTCATAAATTTGAAGATTACAAATCACAGGACTCGCTAGTCTTTTGAACACTGGGTTTGCAGACTCTAAAACAGCTGGCAACACATGCTCTCCAAAATCAAAGAGCCATGCTCTTCTGACCTTCTTGTTCTTACGATTCCACCCTCCCGCTATTCCTAGTTTTATTTATCACCCTTTTTCTTTTCTACTTCTTTCTTTTTTAAAGAAATTAGAGACCACTTGATTGTACAGACATGTTTTCATCCCATTTACTTTTCAGAAATGTGAACTCTATTCACATAAAACTAAGCTTAATTTTTAAGAGGTGTACTACTAATCACATTCTCACAAAAGAAACAAGGAAACTGATTAAAATCTAAGAGTTAGTCTAGTGTAAATTCTGGCCAGTGTTTAAAAGAGAGACCTGGGTGGTTCTGTGTGTGTGGCTTGTAGATTTGGGTTCTAGGCAGTGTTCACTTGCCTCCTGGCCTTCTGTGCACATTTTTCAAAACCAATGAAGACATCAACTTAAGCTCAGTGGTTCCCACTCTTCTCCCATTGAGAAGAAAATTAGTGGAGTCATCTATGCAAGCTAGGAAGAATGGCAGCGCTGTAACATCGAGCTAGACAATGTTGTCATGAATGGGTGCAGGTCACCCTGTGCATGTTACAGCCTGTCATGGGAGAGCTGGTGCGGGAACAAGTCAGGACAAGAGAGGGAGAAGTAATGCTAACCATTACTCGATGCCAAGGCTGAGTGGTAGCTGCTCACCTCTATATTATCTCATAGATGTCTCACCACTGTTCTGTAGGTAGATATGGCTACTCCTCCTATTTTACAGAGAGGTTAAGCATCATGTTTAAAGTCACAGCTAGTAAATGGCAGAGTGAGACTCTGAACACACCCAGCATATGCTGTCTGTCTCCAGAGCCCATGTTCGTAACTATTAAGCTGTAAGGCTGTGTTCTCTGACTTAAATGAAATACAGATGGGTAAATAACATAAAAGGTAAGTACATACACACCCAAAATAACAAAAACAAACAAAAACCAGACACCTTGGACCGCGGATACAGGTCTGGCAATCCATCAATTCATTTATTGAGCATCAGGGACCGAGCAGTGTGTGATGAGGATGGCAGACCTTGTTCTCAGAGAATCCCTGACTGCTAGGATGGTGCCAAGGACAGAAGAGAGCCAGGATCCAGGCTCAGTGCCGCGTGAGCAGGCTGACCCGAGTACAGGCCGTTGTGGATTAAGGATCTCACTGGCGCCTGGGATCCCTTAGGCCAGGCCCTTCACTTTCTGGACCTCAGGTTTTTCACCTGTGCCTGCTGAGGCTCCATGAGTCTGTGCTCACTGGCAGCCTGCCTGCCACCTTGGCTGTCTGAAGGACACCATTTGTACACTTCACTCCCTCTGCCCCTGGGCTCCCACACCTACCAGGACAACAAAGCTACACGCATTTTTTAAACACCTAGTTACACTATTATATCTGGCATAGCTTTTGCTAATAAATGGGGGTGAGTCCCCATGATTTTTCTCGGAAGGACTTTATTCTTTAATCACGCACTGCCCCTCCCCTCTCTCACTTGATTTCAGCTTCCCCACGGTTTCTCCAAGTCAGGATCTCAACTACCGGCATTTGGTGCCTCATTCGCCACAAGCTGCCATATTTCACTTGTGGCTGAGTGAAGAATTCCTTTCATTTCACTGTTCAGTCTCAATAGTGCAAACATATATTCAGGCCTGACATATTTTCATTATGGAAAAGCCAAGCTCTCAAACAGACGCTGCCCACAGGGATTAATGAGGGGAATGGTTATTTATTCTGCCGCCTGACATACTGTGCAGAAAAATTCCTGAGCCGTTTTGTACTTTAACAAATAGTTCACCAACAACGAATCCTAGCTCACTGGATCAGCACTGAGGCAGGATTTAGGAGCTGGCTAATGTTAACCAATAGCAATAAAGCCACTTTCCAGAATCACATTCAATGTAATGACACTACATAATGTCACAGCCAGCTGGCCATGGGAGACAGCCATTCCTGCTGCCTCACCTGAAACCAACCACATCAATCACTCCTAGGAACACCATGAAATCCCTGCCCCAATGTATATTGTCTGGCCCGTCCACAGGTTTAGTCAACCACCTCTGCTAACCTGGAAATAACCTGGACCATGTTTGGTCAGAAGTTCATGTCTCCCTTTTGCTACACAAATAATCCACAAAGTCCACAACCTCTCTTCAAGGTACTAATACCAGCAGCCCTGACTTACTTTTCCATTTTAATCCTTTCCCTCATCCCTCTTTACATGTGTCCTCCGGTAGTTTTCTCTGTTTCTGGGATACTCCCTCTTCTTCTCATCTCTGTGTTTGACGGTCCCGGTGACACCTGACCCACGTCTTATGGTCCCCCTCAACCACCAGAAGGATCTACCTTTCATTTGCTCCACACGGGGATGGCCCTGGGCCCTTTGGCTGGTGCATGCTCAGGGAGTGTTTGCCAAACTAGGCACATGTCAGCTCCTGACAGCAAGTGCCATGTCTGTTTTAATGCAGCCTGAACAGAACATCGTACATGACAGATGCTCGATACTAACTCATCTTGAAAGAACAGAGAATCAGAATAATGAACCAGGGTCAATCCACTGGACTTGAACCTCCAGTAAGGTGCCAAGGCTCCCAGAACTCTCTGTGGACTCACTGATTCCACAAATTGTTTTGTGCTCCTATTTTGTACTGTATTAGTTGATGGGCTGTCCTTTTTTTCCCCCTCCACTATAGAATCTGTGACACTTAGAACAGAGAGAATTTCCAAATCTGAAGCCATACCTGCGGGTACTGCCCTTGCTAGATCCAGGACACCTAGTGTATCGCTCCCTCTACTCCATGGTTTCTGACAGGCAGCCTGCCTTGTTTGTGGTGCTCTGATGGCATCTGGGCCTGTCCCTTCTAAGCAGAGATAGAAGGGACAAGGGGAACATCATCTCAGAAGTCCACCCCCTGTAAGTTGGCACCAGGCCACTCTGGGGAAGCCAGGGTGAGGCTTGGGTTTGTTGGGACAAAACACAGCTCACCCAAGGCATGCACCCTGCCTACCAACCCACGACCCAAGCTCATATAGCAACTGAATTTTCCAAACTACCCACCGGGTGCCAGGGCCAGCACAGTCACTAGGTCTAGGATACTCCATAAGGAGCACAGAGGGTGATAAGAGAGGTCAGAATAAGCAATTCAAGTGATTTCAATGTTTGGTCATAGTCGCTGACAAAATGCACAGAGAAAACACTCCTGGTATAGTATTTCCCAAAATACTGAATAAAATCAATGCACTTTACTGATAGCTCAGCCATTAAGCCATAATTGATCATATATTGATCAATATGTTAATTTTTTAATTGGCCAGGAGAAAAAAACACAAAAGCAAAAATCCACAGGGTTAAGCTAATATTAGAGCTCATTTTTACAAATCTTCTGGTGGTCTCTATATGTGTTTTAATAGTCAATGGAAAGAAGAAAAAGGAGACAAAGACTAGGTCTCAGTAGGATGGGGGTGAGCTCAGAAACTCCAGGGAAGCCAAGATCTTCAAAAGGCTATGACCTCAATGGATGAATTTTCTTTTTAATTGGGGAGGATGGTACACATGCAAGTCTTGGCTTTGGCTCACTACAGGGTAGAATGACAAAGAAGAAAAATCATTTCCATGAGATTTCTAACACAATCTGAATTCACATGGGTCTAAGGGTAGAATTCATATTATCTATATGGTTCAAAAATTCAAGATATAAAGACAATGCACCCCTAGCAGAAGCAAATACAAATCTTTTGGGGGTAGCTGAGGAAATAACATCAAATATATAGTAAAGGTAACAAAAATATATAAATTGTGGGGAAAAAGTTAAAAATATAAAGTGAGAAGGTCCAATATAAGTCTAATTGAAGTTCTCAAAGAATATATAGAGAAAAAAGGGGTAAAAGCCATATTTAAAAGTTATAATTTTCTAGGATTAATGGAATCCACAAATCTGTAGACTCAAGAAGCCCAAGAAATGTTAATCAAAATAAATAAAAATAAATTCCTAGACTCAGAATCTACAGACCACTAAAGAAAAAATCCTTAAAAGCAGCTAGAAAGAAAAGATGAATTACCTTTCTCCTTCAAAGGACTAATGATTCGATCAATAGCTCTCCAACTTAAGTGTGTATCAGAATCACCTGGAGGGCTTTTTAAAACATATTCTTGAGCTGCAACTGCAAAGTCTGAATTCAGTAGGTCTAGAGTAAGCTGGAAAAAATTCTAATAAGCTCCAATGTGATAGAGATGCTGCTGGTCTAGGGGCCACCTTTTGAAAACCACTGAAGTAGACTGATACTTGAATTGTAAAGAGCAACAGCCCAAGACAAACAAAACTGCAATAACGTCTGTAGAGCACCAAGAGAAAAATCATTGTCAACCTAAAATGGATACCCAGGCAAACTATCTTTTAAGAACAGAGTAAAATAAAGATACTGTTGGGCAAATAAAAACCAAAAGTTGATTACCAGCAGACTTTCATTGAAATAACTTCTAAAATATGTGCTGGAGGAAGAAGGAAAATTTATTCCAGAAGTAAGACCTGAGAGGGAAGAAGAAATGTGGAAGCACAGAAAGTGGTAAAATATGTGTAAATTTAAACCAAAATTAATTGTGTAAAACAAAACCATTACTTCTAATCTGTAGGGCTATGAAAGTTAATTTAAAATTAGTGTGCTAGAATACAAAAGCACACAAGTCACTACTGGAATGAAAGATTTAAAGCATTCTAAGATTCTTATTTTATTTGAGGAAAAAAGAATACATATTTATTAAATTTAGGCTGATAAAATGAAATATAAATTTAACATTTCCAATGCATTCACTAAGAGAATAGTAACAGACCATATAATAGCCAATTAGTTGAAAGCATGAAATGAGATAAAAAGAAAAAAATCCAAAGGAATTTATGAAAAGAAAAAAATAAGATAGCAGAAAAGGCTCCAAATATATCAGTAATCATAAGTCAGTATACATTGACTAAATTCTCCAGTTAAAATATAAACTGACATATTGGATAAAAGTTAAAATTCAGCCACTTGCTGTATATAAGATAAGAGGTGTGATCCAAAAATACAGTAAATGTTTAAATTAAAAAATGTATTACCATACAAGACTCATTGCCATTAACCCCCCACAAAATACAAATCCTCCCTTCAAACAGTGTGTCTTTTGCTGTAATAATTTTATTTAATTTAAACATTCACCATATTTTTTTTATCATACCTGAACTGATTCAGGTCACACATTGCTTCTGGTAGAGCAATTTCTGTCAAGTAAAAACATTACAGTGTGTCTTCGTCCACTTTATTCACCAGATCTGGCACTGTGCAACTTTTGGCTCTTCTCCAAAGTCAAAATGACCATGAAAGGTAAACGTTTTGAATTGTCAAGACATTGAGGCAGCCATGACAGTGCAACTAAAGACACTCATGAAAGAGGACTTCTAGAACTGCTTCAGGAACAGCAACGATGAGATAAGAGTGTTCAAAGTGAGGGGGAGTTTTTTGAGGGAGATAAATGGCAATGTTTTTATTGAAACATTCACCATGTCTTTTGACCACACTGTATATATGTAACTAAAACACAGGGATTCAGAAAAGTTGAAAGGAAAATGATAGAAAAAGTGTATCAAGCAAATACAAACCAAATTGTATTATAGTCACAGTACTTTCAGACCAAATACACTTTATAAAAAAATTGCTAGGATTTATAAGATTACTGTATGTACAAATGAAAATTTCAATTAATTTATTCAGTGAATATTTTTAGAGTATACTACATGCTAATCACTATTTTAGATACTATAAATAAATTAGTGAACCAAATAGAAAAATTCACAAAATATAAATTTAAAATTCTAAGTTTTTATATACCTAATAACATACTTCAAACATCATTAAGCAAAAAATTGAATGAACTACAAGGTGAAATTCACAAATCCACCTATAAGTAATACAGAATATTTTAAAAACACACAACTTTCTGATAAATCAAACAGGGGAAAAAAGAGGAAGGCTATAAAAGAATTGAATGCCATAATTAACAGCTGGATTTAATAGACAGGTATAACACTAAATTCTCAATGAGAAAGCACATCATATACCAAGCCATAAAGGAGAGATCAATAAATTTCAAGTGATAAATATCACACAAACCTCATTCTATGAGTTCAAAGTTAGAAATCAATAATTAAAAAAGAAATAGAAAAAAATCCAATGTTTGGAATTCAGAAATTACTAAGAGAGAAAATAAAGATTCAACAGAAAAAATAACATTGAATACAGGTCAGTTAATACTGAGTCTTTAAAAAGATATATGATGGTTGTTCAGAAAAAATCCAGCCATTATCAGTGTAATGAGAATGGTTACATGGCTGGATACTTTCCAGACAGCCCTCATAAAACTGACAAATTAATCAGCAAGAACGATGAAAGAAGGAAAAAATTCAAATCTATATTAGAAATGAAAATGGGGCATAACCACAAATGGATCAGAGATTTAAAAGCAATTAAAATAATTATGACTTCTATGCCAATTAATTTTAGAACCTAGATGAAATGAAAATTTTCTTGTAAAACATACAAACTACAATAGTTGACTAAAAAAAAGGTTACAACTATTAAGAAATTAAATAATTTAAAAAGTAACTTCCCTTCAAGTATATTCAGGCTCAGAAGCATTCTATGAAACGCTAAAGAAATAAATTAGAAGATTATTCAAATGTTTTCAAGAATAGAAAAGAGGAACAACTCCACAAATCCCTGAAGTTCACATAACTTTGACACCAAAACCAGGAAAGGATATGACAGGAAATAAAAAGTTGCAGACTGATCTGACTCATGAACATAGATGTGAAATTCCTTAAAAATAAGTGCTAGCAAACCAAATACAGCAGCATAAGAAAATAATATAATACCAAAAATTAAAAGTCAGATTTATCCCAAGGAAACCAAGTTAGGACCAAATCAGGCTTACCTGAGGACAAGTCAAGTTTCCCTGAGGAATGCAAGGTTGCTTTAATATAGAAACTACCCAGTTCCCCACACTAATTAACTGAAGGTGAAAAAACTACAGAGTTCTGCAGAAGTATCACTCCCTTTTATGAGCTGGTAACACTCCAGCAGAGCATTGCTTCTGAACCCTGTATATGACTAGGAGAAGGTAGAGGAGGGATGGGATTCAAATATATGGTGACAGAAGAAGAACGGACTCTGGGTGGTAAGCACACATGCAATATATAGATGATGTACTATATAATTGTACACTTGAAATCTAGCCAATTTTACTAACCAATAAATTTAATTAAAAAAATATGATCTCATCAAATACAGATAAAATATACCAAATTACTTAATATCCAGTTATTTCAAAATATTTCCAATTTAGCAAACTAGAAATAAAAAGGAACTTCCTTAAGATGATAAAATCTTCTCTGATAAAAATACACATGTACACACACACACCATATATGAGAAGGAAATATTAGAAGTTTTACCTTTAAAGTCTGTAGCAAGAAAAGAATATGACCATCACCCATATCACCAGTTCTATTTAGTGTTATATGAATAGAAGTAACCTGAGCAACTAGACAATAAATAAAGACATGGGCTAAAAGGAAGAAATTAAACTGTCATTAGTTGCATATATGATTTAATAACAAATTATTAGACTTATTGAGTTCACCCATTCATTCAATAAATATTTATTGAACACCTACTATAAGCAGAATACTATTCTCAATGTTGGAAATATAAGCAAAACAGGCAAAATCTCTGCTCCAACATAGTTCACATTTCAGTAAAGGAAATCACACAAAAAACAAGATAAGAAAATTATATATTAGAAAGTGATAAGGACCGAGAAAGATAAAATAAGAAAGAGGTAAGCAGTGGGAGTGACGTGAAGGGAGGGTTAGCATCCTAACTGCATTTCTAGATACTAGCAAATTCTCAGGAAATGCAATAAATAAATATATCATTTATAATAGTAACCAAACATATGTGGGGGACCCAAAAACACCAGAAATTTATTTATTAAAAAATTGTGTTTTTATTCTTACATGTTTAAACTTGAGTCACCTTCAAAGTACTCTCTGCTGGACATAGGTATCAAGATGCTTTTTCCACTGCTCAAAACAGTTCTTGAACTCATCAATTTTTATTTTATTTTCTTTAACTGAACTGGAGGCCTCGCTGCATTCGGGAAGCACACCCCAGTTCAGCATGTGGGTCCGCCTGGGCAGGAGCTGGGATTCGATCCTCGGTCCTCAGGGCTTCAAAGTGAGCGCTTAACCCACCGAGCCATCCCGGCTTTTCCTAACTCGTCGATTTTGATGGGATGTATACCTGGGAGGCACTCTTATGTGGACACCAAAAGGACTGTCACAAGAGTGCTCAGAGACGGGAATGCAAAACAGTACAGCCACTCTGGAAAACAGTTTGGCAGTTCCCTACAAAACTAAACACATGCTTACCATACAATCCAGCTATTGCACTCCTGGGCCTTTATCCCAGAAAAATGAAAGCTGTGTTCCCACAAAAGCTACCTGTACACAAACAAGCATAGCAGCGTAATGAACTAGCCCCAAACTGAAGACAATCCAAATGTCCTTCACAGGTGAGTGGATAAACAAGGGTACATCTATGGCCTGGAACACTTTTCAGTAAAAATGCAACAAACTATTGGTACATGCAACAGCTTAGATAAAATTCAAGAAAATGATGATGGGTGGGGAAAAAAAGGCATCTCAAAAGGCTACAGACTGTATAATTCCATTCGTAGAGTAGGTTTGAAGTAACAAAATTATAGGGATGGAGAACAGATCAGTGGTTGCCTGGGGATAGGGAAGGAGAAAGAGAGGGTGCTGGCTGTGACTGGAAGAGTAGCTGAAGGGATTACTGTGGTAGAATTGTCTGGATCTTGACTGTGTGATGACGTTTCACGAAAGTAAATGCACACACATGCATGTGCACACATGAATGCATGAACACTGGTGGAATCTGAATAAAGTTAATGGGTATCACAATGGCAGTTTCCTGGCTGTGACACTGTACGAGAGTTATGCAAGATGTCACCACTGAGGGAAACTGACAGAGGGCATGGAGGTCTCTTTACGTTACTTCTTACAACTGCACGTGAATGTACAATAATCTCAAATTAGAAAGTTTTTAAAATAGTCATAGAAAGCTGTTTATGATAGTAAAATAAATCCTGTATAAGATCTAGATATTATTTTGGTAGGAGAATGAATTTATAAGTCATGATATATATATGTATACACATGTACACATACATATATATACATGCACATACATGAGGGCTGTCCAGAAAGTATCCAGTCATTTAATATGAAAAATAGAGGCATTTATGGCTGGATTTTTTTCCATGCAGCCCTCATATATGCACTAAAAAACTGTGGGAAAAAGAAATGTGAAGAATTCATGTATTATTTATACATGGTTAAAATAGGCAAAACTTAAGGACCTAGTTTGGTTAAGGATGCTTACATATATGGTAAAATAATGAAGAGAAACACAAAAAAATGATAGATACTGTATTCAGGAAAGCAGTTACTTCAGGGTGTTAGGGAATGGAATATAAGATCAGAAAATAGACCTAGGGGACTGATATTCTGATGTTTCTGTGTCATACAGTTTAATTTTTCATTATACTTTATGCTTATGATATACTCTTTTGCTCTTTTGTATATATTCAATATTCAACAAAAACAACATTGACTTGGCCACTGTGAATAACGCTGCAGTGGGGGGTAGGAGAGGAGAAAGGGAGCCAAACATATAGTGATGGAAAGAAAGCTGTCTCAGGTAGTGAGCACATAATGTAACACAGAGACAATGTACTGTAGAATTGTACACCTGGAACCTATGTAATTTTTACCAGCCAACATCACCCAAATCAATTTAACAATAAACAAACAAACAAAAAAAAAAACAAACAAACAAAAACACTGAACAGCCTATTGGGGTAGAAAGCGACTGGGGAACAACAGAGGGCATGTGAATGACTATATAATCTATGAAAATAAGATGTTAGGGCAATTAAGTTCCAATTCCAAAGCCCCCATATAGGAAGGCACTAATAACAGAGCAATAAATAATTTCTATTTCCTTTACTTACACACACACACACACACACACACACACACACACACACACATGCATGCACGCACACATGCACATGCTCTACGTTGGCATGAGAACACTTATTTTCTGTGTGGTAGAATCAGTAAAATAAAAAAATATGCAAACATACTTGCAGATAATAGGAAGATGATGGCAAAACAGAAACACAGTATGCATGGGGGTCTGTACCCAGGCTCTGCAGTCAGATGTGGGAGTGTGGCTCACGGTGTCCCATCTCTAGCTGGGACTCTGGGTAAGGAGTCGCACATGGACAAGGGGATTAACAGCAGTTCTCAAACTTTTTGGTTTCAAGACCCACTTGAAACTCTTAAAAATGATTAATGACCTCAGAGATCTACTGTTTATGTGGATCATTATATCTTACCAATATTTACTATTTATTAATTCACATAATAAGAAACCTACTGTATGTTAATATCAATAACATATTGTATGGAAAATACATTTCAAAACAAAAAATAAGAAAAGCTGCACAGTTCCACATTTATGAAAATCTTTTTAATGTCTGACTTAATAGAAGACAGATGGCTTCTCATGCTGTCAGCATCATTATACCGGTATTGTTCTGGATGAAGAGACTGCAGCTTCACACAAAGTTGAAAAGAAAAAAATCCTGTGACCCCCCTGACAGGGTCTCAGGGACCCCCAGAGACCCTTGGACCATACTTTAACAGCCACTAGACTAAAATTTTCCAGTTCCAAGATTGCAAACTAAACACATGTTGCAATCTTCTGTTTCCCATAGCAAACTAAAATGAATTGCCAACATTTCATTAAATAAAAATGTATGGTTGCACTTAAAAAAGAACTAAGTACGTGTGCATGAAGGGATGAGGGGATTTCACTGAAGGAGAGTTCTAGATTTAAAAAAAAAAAAGATGGAAATGGCATAAAAACAAAATGTCCCAGGCACTGAGACTATGGAAGTCAGAACCTGAAAGTGGCCCAGAAGCAATGAGCTGGGTGCAAGCTAAGTTGAGGCACTTCGGGCACAGAAAACCTTGTGCATCATTCCTGCTCTTCAATGGGGATCAGGCAGCAGTGAGGGCTATCTGCCTACAGAGGGGGACTGAGATCCAAGAGGCAAGTCTTCCGGTGCCAAGAGAAAGGGCTGCCAACTACCACACCCAGCCGTCAGGCCACTCTTGCCCATCCTCACTGACCACAGTGCACTCAAAACAGCACCACCCGCTAAGGTCCCCTAGAGGAGACAATGGATAGTTTAACAGGAAATTGCAATTACTGAGATAAATAATAAAAAATCATCCAATATTTGAGGAAATTCAGGAAAATTATCCAATATTGAAGAGGCAACAAACCCATCCAATGGCAAAATGTATATCCAAGGACATAGAATTAGTAGAGCACTCAGAAGAGGACTTTTAAAAAAGATAATGAAGGGATGCTGGGACAGCTCAACAGGTTGAGTGCTTGCCTTGCAACTCTGAGGTCCGGGGATCGAATCCCACCACTGACTCACGTAAACCCATATGCTGAGCTGTGGTACAACTGGTAACTGCTGATATGGCAGCAAAGATTCTCACCTCCCATGTGGGTGGCCCCTGGTTTGGTTCCTGCCCTACCCAGCCCCACATCTACCTGTGTGGAATGAAACTATGTCACAACTAATGATGTACAACTATGGAGACTGCTCTGGGCCCTCCCCCCATCTCTCTCTCACACCTTCTTTCAAACAATAAAATAAATCTTAAAAAAAAAAAAAAAAAAAAAGAACAGGAAAAAAGATAATATGCTCAAAGAGAACTTCTCTAACAAAGCATATTGTTTATTAACTTCTTAAAATGAAAAATGAAATTGCTGGGGGAAAGATTATCAATAGATGGACTGAAAAGCCAAATAAACATAAAGGGAAAGAATCAGTGAGCTGGAAGATTGAGTTAAGGAATTCTTTCAGAAGGCAGCCAAAGGGATAATAAGATAAAAAGGAGAAAAGATAAGTTTAAAAAATGTGAAAGACAGATTCAGAAACCAAGAAGTTTCCAGTAGAAGTTCTGGAGCATGAGAATAATGGAGAGAGAGCAATACGGAAGCAACAGAAGGTGGGCATTGATGAGCCCTCCTCAGTCTGAATGAGACCTCTGAGTGTCCAGCAAAGTAATATTAGGGATACATGGAAAACTCTAAAATCCACCAGGAAACTCAGCCAGAATACCTACACATGAATAAACATCTGAGTGAATATTAAAAACAATGACCAGACTATCCAGAAAAATAGAACTCAGCCACAATCTGCCGCAAACATTACAGAAAATCAATATATTATAGAGTAACCATCCAAGGAAGCCAAACTGCTTTCTCTAAGATAGACAGGAAGCCAAAAAAGTAACTTGTTTAATAATCATCCCCCATGGCCAGGACTTTATTAATAACTGACAGCTTCCCTGATTTTGTCCCTACTTTCCACTTAGGACCAACCAGAGGAAGCCAAATATGTACCCCCAACCAATTACAAAGGATGCTCTGCTTTTAGTTAGCCCACCTCCTGCTTCCTCGCCCCAAGAAGCCTTCCCTTTTTCTACACTCTAAAGCTTCCTACTCTTCGGATCTCTGCCAAAATGCAGGTGGCTAACTGCCCAGCTGTAGTGAGCCCTGAATAACCATTGCTTGTTCTACTTTGCTTGGTCCTTGTGTCTTTCCTGTTACTGTGCCAACACCACTGAACCCTATTGCACTGTGTACTATACGGCACTAACCTTTAACCAGGTGTGTACCCACAGGGTCCCTTGCTGTTTGTCCAGCCAATGACACAACACCTGGTCTGAACTCTGCTCTCTTTGAGTTGAGATCCTTGGCTATTTATTCTCAGTTTGGCATATGGGTTTTTTTGGTTGGCTTATGTTTATTGGCATTTGGGTAAAATCTGACCTTTCCTTTTGATCTTTTTTTTTTTTTTTTTTTTTTTTTTTTTTTTTTTTTTTTTTTTTTTTTTTTTTTTTTTTTTTTTTTTTTTTTTTTTTTTTTTTTTTTTTTTTTTTTTTTTTTGCTGTCTTGTTTCTTTTTTGTGTCGTGGTGCCTAACAGTGCTATTTGTCATAAGAAAGAGACTTGTAAAGCAAAATGCAGGCAAAGGCCTTACAAGCCTCTTGTTTGAGTCAGCCCCATAGACCTTCAGTTCTCACCAGATCAGCACACACTGGACAAGCTTTGTGGTGAGTCACCAACAGAACTCAACAAGGTTTTCCTATGTTTATTGTGTTCTGAGAGCTTGGCTTTGATCTAGAGCATTATCTTTGGTTTTCCACCTGCTGGGGGCACCAATTGTCGGGTCCACTGATTGTTGGGTCCCCATTAGGATGTTGACAACTCTCCAGTAGGGGGTCCGAGACATGACGAGCGTAAACACCATGTTCCTGCCATCTGCCTCCAGCTTTCACGAGGTCATCTGAGTCTAGAACCTCTCCTCTACCTGGAAAACGCCTGCTTCCTGTATGGACTCTGATCAGCAGCCTAATCTGTGTGTCTGTCTTTCTGAATGGCATAACTTTAGCAAGGATGATGTGGGCCTGCAATGGCCACTTCTGAGAACATTGGATTTGAACAGAACTGTTCATCTGAGAGGTGCCTTAGAAAAGAAAGGCAGTTAGATTTCACAAGCCTCATAAGCAGTCTTTTTTGATTGGTTTGCAGAGGCCTCCAAATGAAATTCGGAACAATCGCTTTTCTAAAAGACTCTCTGGCCAAAGCTAAGGAAAATGTGACAAAGTTACAACAATGAAGGAAATTCACTTCCTAGTAAATCCTCCTCTCCTCTCCCTCAGTTGACTCTATAGATCCAGCCCTCCCTCTCCCACTTGTTCTTCCATACTCCCTCCTTCCACACGTCCTCCCTGCTCTTCCCCTTGTCCAGACCCCCTATTTTTTCCCAGCCACTTTTATAAAACCCTCAAATGCCAGTAGCCGTTAAGAATCCAGCCCTCCCATGACCCAGGTGTGCAGACAACTGTAGACCTCAAGCCTTGGACTTGAGCTGAATTAAGAGATTAATTAAAGTTTCCCTAAACCCAATCAAGATCAGTAAATATTAATAGAAGAATTAGAATCCTTTGGGTATGTCAGACTTATAATCCTATAGGATTACTTAACCTGTATCAACCTGTACACAATTTGGTCAGAACCTCAGATGCTAAATCCTCAATGGCAAAAGCTAACTGGATTGCTATAGAAAGGGCCCCATAAGATCCTTTTCGCACTATAAACATGAGGGTTAAAAGATATGGGGCAGAAAAGTACACCAATGTCTCATAAAAGCCACTCCTGAAATATTCTCCCCTGCAAAAAACAAACAAACAAAAACCTGATTGAACCATAATTCAATCATGCAAACAAGATGAAAGTATAGATTTTTGAGGATTGACGAGAAATCACTTCTACCCACACTTAGAGTTAAAGAAGGTGCTAATGTAGCAATAGCTTTTTCATCTCATTTGTCAGTGGAGTTAAACCTGAAGTTGGAGACCTAATTTGAAAAAGACATCAGAATGGTGAATAGCCCGTTCCTGGCAGAACGTTTTGATAGAATTTTAGACCAAAAATGAAATGAGACCCAAAGTAAATTTGGCCCTGCAGATCAAACAGAGAGGTGGCCCACTCACTGAACAGCCACCTACTGACAAGGACATTTACAGATATTAACAGATGAACAGTGGAGAAAAGATTATGTCATCTTACCAAAGAAAAACCAAGACAAAGGAAAATCCTTTGGAAATCAAGGACGGCACTCCAAGGAAGGAAAAGGGGCTCAGTATCCTAGCATGCTGTTGGGACTCTGAAATTAGCACGGGCCCCAAGAGCACTGGGAGAAGTATTCTGCATGCCTCTAGGTGGGGGTACATGGAAGGTCAAGGCAGGGTGCAGGCAGAGAGAGGGACAGGACGTGGGGCACATGCCCTTATTAGGTTCGGAGCGGGGAGTGCTTTGGGGTTCCTGGGCTAAGGCTGGACTGGTCAATTCAAATCAAAAAAAGGTGGGGTTTTGGTACACTCTGTGGGGGTCTAACCTAAGGAGCACAAGAAGGCTCTGGGAGGCAGGGGAGTCACATCAGGGACTGACATTTATGGGTGACTCAGAAGCTATTATATAGGGCGTGCACTCCAGGTGCTCAGGTCAGTTCAAGGACCCTTCAGGCCTACGTTGGTCAGACATACCATTTTATTTTATTTTTTTAAAGATTTATTTTACTGTTTTTGACAAAGACAGAGAGAGACAGAGAGAAGGGGGAGGGCCCAGAGCAGTCTCCATAGTTGTACATCATCAGTTTTTGACATGGTTTCCTTCCACACAGGTGGGCAGGGGCCACGCAGAGCAGGGACTGGGCTGGGGGCCTCCCACATGGGAGTCACATTTCCTCGAGCCAGGGGCCAAACCGGGGGATGAGAACCGAACTGGGGGCCTTCCGACTGGGAAGCACACCCAGCTCAGGATATGGGTTTGCACAGGCCGGGGCTGGGATTCGATCATCAGTCCCTGGGCCTGCAAAGTGAGCACTTAACCTGCTGAGCCATCCCGCTTCCCCCAGACGTACTATTTTAGACGGGACAGAAAATAACAGTACTGTCCTATTGCAAACAGTACATCTGATCAGCCTACTCAGGCCACCTGGCCACACAAAATGGATGGCAGGACAACAATATTATGGAGTAGGTTAGCTAAACTCTCTACAGAACCTTAACCACTCAAGGTGAATTCACTATAAATAGAAATGCATCATCATCAATTACTGATACTACTCATATTCAAAGAGAGATGAGTGGTACTTTTTCTGCATTAAACCCCATCACCTTTGCCTGACCGCCTCAGAATAAGCATGCCACACAGGTGGTACATATTTCAAATGACCCACAGATTTTCCCTATCTGCAAGTCCCTACTCTAGTGCTTGGCCCTTGACTGGAAAACATTTTTTCCTTCTCTGTGATACCACCCCTGCAAATTTAATAGAGACTTTGAAAATGGAATTGTAAAATCAAGTTCATACCAGGGACTATTTCTTGAGATTCTAGGGGACTCTTTTATTGGTAATCAAGTTGTATTTGTTTGGGTATACCTTTGCTTCCTCCATGATATTTAATGCATATTCCCAAATAAGGATCTTCACACTGTATCTGACATTGTATGGGCTAAAAATCTCACTGATATAGGCAAAAGAATTGGAACAGGACCTATAAAAGTCCACAGATCCTACCAAACCATTACCTAAACTTCCCCAATATTCCTTGAATCCAGAAGCAAAAAAGAGAATTCAAATCTGTTTGGAAGCCTTACAAGATCTTGCTTATCAGGCCTCTTTGTGCCCTACACAAGTCCTGTAACACCTCCATTCCACCAGTAATGAAACCATAATTATCCATATTTGGAGAACTTGGGACTACCAACAAAATTATTATCCCTTCTCCACCACCCCCACCCCCCAACGTTTCTAAAAAAAAAAAAGTTATTATCCCTTGCTTCCCGGCAGCACCTGACCGACATACCACCCTGTCATGACTTGCTCCTGAAGCACTTGCTTCACGGTGTAGGGGATCTTTGCTCTGCCTTTTTTCAGGGTGCCCTTAGACCAGGATGGTCAATATTTTACCCTCCACATGGGAGGACAGTCATGCCCCAGGGCTTCACTGAAGGCTTACCCTACATTTCCCAGATCCTCCACCAAGACCTGAGAGATCTAAATTCCCATGATTCAGTCCTGATGACTATGCAGATGATTTACGTTGTTCAGAGAGCAAGGAAGCCTGGGGAAAGGATGCCATTTACTTGCTCTCAGTCTTAGCAGAAAAGAGACATAAAGTTCCAAAAGATAAATGCTGCCAAACAGTTGATTATTTACTATTTAAAGAGGAAAAACACCCTCTCCCAATAGACTGAAGGCTGTTCAAACATGTCTTACACTTTCCACAATGACAATTGAGAGGGCTTCTAGGTTTAATGGATATTGCAGATAATGGGTGCCAAATTTTTCCAAGACGGCAAGGTCTCTTTATAAACTAAGTCCTCAGGAAGAGCCCCTCTGCTCTGAGAGCTTGAACATGAAAAACTGGAGGGGACCAGGCATGCTCTTACTCATCCATAGTCTCCTTTAGAATAAAGTCCTCCACCTGGGGTAATATCAGCCTAGATGGCAGGACTTACAGAGTGTACTAAAGCTGGTCAACCAGCCAAAGACAGGCAGCATGTGGTATGCATTTGGGATGCTTTGGAAGCAGGGTGGGAAGGGGATTCTCGCTCTGCAGGCACCCCCATCAGAAATGCACAGCACCCTGAGGAACTTTGGGATGTCTACTCCCTCCTGCAGAGGTGGCTATACGATAAAGCCCATGGGAAAGGAAACAGTCTGAAAGCTACTGCAAAGGCTCCAACAAGCCATTATGCCAAGGTTAGGATCTGACCTAAACTCAACGATACATCTCTAGAAGGATTTAGAGCAGGTAGACCAGATGGACCATTTTAAGTGGGACAGAAAACAATGGTCCTGTCTCATTTCAAACGGTATGACTGGTCAGGCTACTAATACCTTGAACTTAGCCCGGTGAGTCTAGGCTGACCACATGTACTGTTTGAAATGGAGCAGTTCTGTTGTTTTCTGTCCCTTTTAAAAAGATCCATCTGGTCAGCCTAATTTAGAGGCTATTTAAAATAACACAACAAATACCAACAAGGAACGAAAGCAGCCATGAGCTTTTACCAGAAGCACATCTAAAACAAAATGAGGCAATAACGAGAAAATTAATGGCTAACACACGAAGTGGAAGAGGAGGCAAAAAGAAGATGAAATATAAATATTTTCTACTGATTCAAGAAAAACCAACCACGAAATGGTTCCACCATGTGGAGTCCTACCTTGTTTGGGGTGTAAGCTCATTTTAGGGCGTGTTTTCTCCATGTCAGCTTCCTGCTTGCCCCTGAGTCCTCCCAGAGAAAATCCCCCTGTTGTGCTTCCTCCGTGTGTAGTCCTGTTACTTTTCCCTGACAATGGCTAGGTGGTGGTGGGAGACACGGGGACAGAGACGTTCTTGTCCCTGGCCAGTCACGGAGCACATGGGGGTGTGGATGTGGCCTCCCACCTGGTCTCGCCCCGCCTCCAGACCGGTGCTGGGCTTCGCACTGTTCCTGCCCTTCTCCCAGGGGTGGAGCTTTCTCTCTTTTCTGCAAGCCCAGCTCTCGTGGATTGACTTCTAAGGGCTACTGTTTTTCTTACTCTTCCACCGGATGATCAGGCTTTTGTTTCACAGGGGGGGATGGACCACAGGGGCTGCTGGTCATTTCCCTCCTCCAGCCAGCGCTGAGCTGAACACATCGTGGGCTTCCTGAGTGACACACACCTGTAAGAGTTTTTAAACCTCTGTGTCTGTGATTAACATCCTTAACATAGCTTCAACCCAGCCTTTAGGAACGCCTTGAAAGTAGCTGCCTGAATCTCCTAGGAACTTCTATAGGACCTGGTAGTCCTCCCAGTTAGGCAGCTGCAGATTGTTAGACGCCTGCAGGCACCTGCCTGTCCAGTGACAACGCTGAGCTCTACCTGAGCCCCGTGCTCCCTTCCAACAGCAAAGGTCAACAAATCCTGCCACCATTCTGTGTTCCAGGAAATGGCTAACCACAGAGAAGCCCCCTTGCCCATGTGACTCAGATAAGATCTGTGATCTACTCTTTGTCAGGACTCCTGTGTTTACCTGTGACAGCGCCCAACACAGACCATTCACTCCTTTTGCCTGAACCCTCTGACAAAGCCTGACACAGATCCCTCCCCTTTGACCCCTAGCCAGCTTCCTGTTGAGTAAATAGCTAAAGGTAGAAACGCTTGTCCTCCTAAAATTCCTAGACCAGAGGTGTCCAATCTTTTGGCTTCCCTAGGCCACACTGGAAGAACTGTCACGAGCCACACATAAATTACACTAACACATGGGGATGCTGGGATAGCTCAGCAAGTCGAGCACTTGCCTTGCAACCATGAGGTCTGGGGATCAAATCCCAGCCCAAATCTATATGCTGCACGGTGGGCACAACTGGTAACCACAGGATGGCTCTGTGGGGAAGGTTCATACCTCCCATGAGGAAAGCCCTCAGTTCAGTTCCCACCCCGAGTTGCCCCACATCCAGCTGTGTGGAATGGAGCCATGTCACAACCAATGGTGTACATTAATGGAGACTGCTCTGGGCCCTCCCCGCTTCTCTCTCACCTTCTCTCAAAACAATAAAAAATAAATCTTAAAAACAAAAATACACCAACAATAGCTGATAAGCTAAAAAAAGAAAAGGGGGAGGGTAGCAAAAAATTCTCATAATATTTTAAGAATTTGTGTTGGGCCACGTTCAAAGCCGTCCTGGGCCGCAGGGTGGACAGGCCTGTGCTAGACACAGAAAGAAACATTTCTAGTTCAGCTGACTGAGCCTTCGCCTGATTGCAAAGTGATCCCACCTGTATGCCCCGCTTGTCACCTGTCCATGCCTCTCCATGGGCCTCAGGCAGAACCACTCTGATTTTTTAATCTGGGGAGCTTTCGAAACTGCAATAGTCTTCATAAATCACCTCAATTGTCTGGCGCATTTTGCCTTTGTCACCAGATTTCAGGTTAGTTAGTTGTGACCTCTGTTATCTGAAGACACAAGAAGTCATTCATCTGCATCTTTTTCCTACTGTGTGAGAAAGATGCTGCTTCTTATTCCCTATAATTCTGAGCAAAACCTGGAACTCTTGATTCTTTTCTTTTACTGACTACTTCCAGAATAAAGAGTTTGTTCCTAGCATCCTCCATAGGTGACCAATCAGGCTGTTTAAAACAAACAAACAAACAAAAACATCATTAAGAATGAATGGATTTTAAGACTTCAAGGTTTTCAATGTACTGCCGTTATGCTTTTTACACTTTGACCAGTGGGATCCCCTTCAGGTTGGCCTCTAAACCTTTCTGATGCAACTCAGGTCATCCTTGATAACATCCTTGCTTTCTGTAACAAGATGTTCCAGTCTCACCCTGTACACTTCCCTCCCACCCAGATCTGGAAGCAGTAATTTCTCCAGGAAGCCTGGGTTCCTTTTACTGGGAACTAGCGTTTTAAGACCATAATCCTGGCTTTAGTGGAATTTTAATTCTTTATTTGAAAAATACAATTCATGTGATTTTATTAAGTTAAAAGTATGAGAATCATATATTATTACTCACACTGTTGTACTAATTAAATGAGATAAAAGTATCATCAAGACTTAATAAAGGTTAGCTCTTTCATTTGTTAAAAGAATATTTAATGAATACATGATTTGAGCCAGAAATGTTCCAGGCAATATAAAGGTAGTGAAGGAAAAAAAAGACAAAACCCTTTGCCTGTATAAGATTTACATTCTAGTGGAGCAAGGTAAACAATAAACAAATAATAAATAGTAAATCATGTGTTAAGTGCTGTGGAGAAAAGGAAAGCAAGGAAGGGTGCTTAAGGGAGTTTTATTGTTACTTTTAGTAATGCCATTATAATATTATTATATTTATGGGACCCACTCCAGCAATGCAATTGAGTAGGCAAATCTACCTTCCGGATGCGAAAGTCAATTTTTGATCAGGCCTCCTTATTTACTAGATTGCAGACAAATCATTGTGTGCAGTCTACACACCGTCTTCCTCCTCAGCCATATCCAGCAGGTAAAGAGGTAGTCACGGACTGAGTCTCCTTGGGGAAAGTGTGCCTGCATACTGCTGGTGTCTCAAGAGGGGGACCCGTGGGCTCTGCAGGTCCTCCCGCCTACACGGGCAGAGACATGATGCATGGGACCATGACGGTTCTCCTCTGGACAGCGGCGGGTCCATCTTCATAAAATTCGATCATGTTCCTACCATCCCAATAAAAGTGAAGTGGCCAATAGACAGAGACATCCTTTTAAGACATAACAACGCCCAGCTCTGCTTCCTTAGGGCCACCGATGGGTCCTCAGAGACCCCCAGTGCCCCTCGAAAGCACTGTGAAGGGGGCTAGCATGCCTGGGCACAAGTTTTCATTTTGATGTCTACTGACACATTACCAAAGAACCCAATAAAGGCATTTTATATCCGCTGATGCATTCTTAAGGCAGCAACTATTTGCGAGAAACATTTAGGTGCCAGGGATGAATGACAGCCCTGACCACATTTCCAATGTTTCCGCGTGAGAAATAGGAACGCGGGTGCCTGAACGCTATAAAGTATTTTTATGGGGCTCTGAATTCTGTTGGTGTGTAGTAAAACCAGGCACTGGAGACAAATTTCCGAGGCGGGGTATAAATCAATATAATAGACAGTCCAATCTATTTCTAGGGTAATCGTTATGTATATCTTAGAGATACATTTTTATTAAAAATGAGATTTATTCTGTAGGAATGGCATTGCAAAGTGGTTGCCCAATGGTGTGGCATCTTTTTTGGAATATTATGCTAAGTTGGTACTGTAGGCCCTTCAAGGCTCACGCTTTAGTGCCTTGAATCCATAGAGCGTCTAGAACACAGTAAGACATTGGGTGGGGACTCAACCACAGCTGCGCCGTCAGCTTTCTCCTCACCTTTGCCGGTGGTGGGCACTTGTTGGGAGAGGCCTTTCTGTCCCCAGCCCATTGCCTCACTTGCCTTGGACCAAGGGTGGAAGGTTCATCCAAGCTGGGCCCGTCAAGTCCTCTCTCACAGGGATATATAAGTGGAATTAAAAGACAGCCCAGAAGTGTCTGGACAGTGAGACAAGAACATGTAACCTTGGCCCTGTGAGGTGTCCATATTCCACCCTGTGGCTGGAGAGTCAGAGCAAGTGGTACGTGGACAGAGAGGAGGATGGAGCAGTCAAGGAGCAAGGGCAGTGGGAGGCTCCGGCTCGGCCCCCGGCTCAAGGGGGTGCACCTCCCATGCTGGAGGACCCCGGCCCAGTTCTTGCCCTGTGTGGCCCCCACCCACCTGTGTGGAATAAAACCATGCTGAAAATGGATGATGTATAGCTATGGAGACGGCTCTGGGCCCTCTCCCTTCTCCCTTCTCTCTGTCTGTGTTTCTCTGTCAAAAGCAATAAAACATACAAAATAAATAAATAAATAAATAAATAAATAAAAGGAGCAAGAGCAGAGAACAAGAGATGCGGGTGGGGAGAGGGGTGAGGGGCACCTTGTTCTGATTCTAGTTCCCAGTTCTGCTAGTTTTCTCCCTAAGGCCCAGCCACTTTTCTGCTCAAATGAGGTGCACCTCTTTGTTAAATCCCACCACACCCCCGACCCAAGTTACCTTGCAGCTCAAAGATCCGTATTTGATATCAGCTCTTTCTTTTGCTTCTTTCTCTGCCTGGCCCCCTTTCCAATACAGTGAAGAGCAACCCCTTTGGGAGTCCTGAGGTTTCATGGGACCTGGGATTCCTCTACCTCATTGTCTAATAGATCCAGATCTGGGGTAAGGCAGGGTGGTGGGGGAGGTGAGAAAACAGGGGAGTAGAGCAGTCTAGCAATTTGGAGGTCGACTTGGTCTTTGAATCACACCTGTTCTTGGCCACAAGCAGATCCTGTGATAAGTGGCTCCTGAGAGTATTGTGACACGAGCAGAGCACTGTGACAATAGCACCAACTTCAAAACCGGACACACCTAAGTTATGTTACTTAAAAGAGCTCCAGTGTGGGGCTGCTTTGCTGCTTCTCCTAATGCAGCACATGTGAGGGTTGAAGGGCTGCTCTTGGGCTCTGGTGCCTGGCCCAGTGCCTGGCACAGAGAGTGCTCACTGTTCCTTCCACGCACCTCTAACGTGCAGACAGTGAAGGACAGAAGGGGGCATGCAGAAAAGAGCTGCTGACTCCTCGGACCACAGTGACGGCTGTGATCTCTGTGCAGAGGAATGTCTACAAGCCCTTGGACCCCTAGAAGCCGGGTCAAATGACACAAGTAGCCTGACATTCTTCCCCTGAGTGGGCCAAGTGTGCAAAACAGGAAAGACGGTTTGGATGGGAGAAAAAAGACCAAGCTACGGTATATAATTTTTTCTTGTACTCCCAGCTATCCCTTTCTCTCCTCTCTGAGTATCTTAGCTCCCCACTTCTCCCTGTGTGCTCACATGGCCTTTCTTCAATGTGTGGAGAGAGAGAGAGAGAGAGAGAGAGAGAGAGAGAGAGAGAGAGAGAGAGAGAGAGAGAGAGAGAGAGAGAGAGAGAGAGAGAGAGAGAGAGAGAGAGAGAGGCATGTGTGTGGTGGGATTGGGGGAGAGGTCCCCTCTTTTCATATGGCCACTAATCCTGTTGTATAAAGACACCACCCTTATGAATTTAGTTACCTCCTTTCATTACTAAACGCCCTTTCTCCTATTATAGTGATATTGGG
>PVKE010003340.1:0-73200 GCA_004027555.1 Craseonycteris thonglongyai | reverse complement strand
GGACCCATATGCTGGACTGGGGAGTGCTCCCAGTTCATTTCTCACCAGGGTGAGACCCCGGCCCATTTCCTGTCCTGTGAATCCCCGCGCCCACCTGTGGAATGAAACTATGTGGAAAAACCAATGATGTGCAACTATGGAGACTGTTCTGGGCCCTCCCCCTTCTCTCTGTCTCTGTCTCTGTATCTCTCTCTCTCTCCCTCCCTCTCTGTCAAAAACAATAAAAATAAATCTTTAAAAAAAAAGGCTGAAGTTCTTTTATGATACAAAAAACAAGTACCTAAATATAAACAAATAAAAATTTTAATTAAAAAATTAAAGCAAAATGTTTTTTTTCCCTAAAAGTTTGAGACAAAAATGTGAGTGCACATTATACACAGGAGCACATTATACACCACAAAATATGGTAAATATTATAGTGGACTTTTAATTATTACTGAGATCATTCAGCTTCTAAAAAGCATACTGTGGAGAAAAACGAACCATCATACATTGCTGGTGGGAATGTATGGAAGGCAGTATGGAGATTCCTCAAAAAATTAGGAATGGAATTGCCATATGACCCAGCAGCCCTTCCCCTGCTTGTCTACTCCCAAAACTTGAATACCTTATTTCACAAAGATACCTGTACCCCAATGTTCATTGCAGTACTGTTCACCATGACCAAGTCGCGGAAACAACCAAGGTGTCCTTTGATAGATGACTGGATAAAGAAGTTATGGTACATTTATACAATGGAATACTACTCAGTGATAAAAACAGATGAAATACATCCATTTGTGACAACATGGATGGACCTTGAAACCTTCTTCTTATGCAAAATAAGACTGAAAGAATCAAGAAACATATGACCTCACTTCTAGGTGGAATATAAAACTGAAAATAACAAAGAAACAAAAAACCATGGACATAGTCAATAGTTTGGTGGTTACCTGAGGGTAAAGGGGAAGGTGGGTGATAGAGCCGGGAGTGGGGGACATGAGAGAGGATTAGGGAGTGGGCATCAAATATATGATGATGGAAGGAGAGCTGAGTCTCGGTGGTGAGCACATAATGCAATGCATAGATGATGTAATGTAGAATTGTACACCTGGAAACTGTTACCAACCAGTTACGCCAATAAATTTCACAATAAAAAAAATTTTTTTAAATCATACTTTCTCTTATAGGGAATCAGTTTTCATTTTGTACTAATTCTCATAGCTCTCTAGATCTTTGTTTTAATTTGAATAGTTGTTCTGTAGGCCAGGTTCACAGCTGCTATCCTGAAATTTATTTTTATAACACTCCCCTCATATTTCTTGATTTCCCATGTCTTTTTTGTGGGTGATTTCTTGGAAAACGTCCTTAAATTATTTTCTCAGAATCTGCATAGTAACCTTTAAATCATTGCATATATGAAACTTGTCCCACTCACAACCCATGGGTTGCATGGGGCCTAGGATGGCTTTAAATGCAGCCCAACACAAATTTATAAACTTTCTTAAAACATTATGGGATTTTTTTTTGCAATTATTTATTTTTATTGTGTGTGTGTGTGTTTTTTTCTTTTGACAGAGAGACAGAGACAGAGAGGATGGGGAGGGGCCATCATTAGTTTTCTACATAGTTTCATTTCACAGGTGGTGGTGGGGCTGCACAGGGCAGGAACTGGCCAGGGAGCCTCTCACCCAGTGCAGGAGCCGAATTGGAGGCCTCCCACATAGGAGGCTTGCCTTGGTGAGAACCGAACTGGGGGCACACCCCAGTTCAGCATATGGGTCCACACGTGCCATGGCTACAGTACTATCCTCAGACCCCAAGGCTGCAAGGTGAATGCTCAATCCACTGAGCCATCCCAGCATCCCCGCCCCCTCCCCCCCTTTTTTTAGCTCATCAGCTATAGTTAGTGTTAGTGTATTTTATGTGTGGCCCAAGACAATTCTGCCAATATGGCCCAAGGAAGCCAAAAGAATTAGTCACCCTGGCGTATATAAAATGTCTTTATTTTGTAATAAGCTTGAGTGATAGTTTAGTTGGATATAAAATTGCAGGTACAAAATAAACTTCCCTGAGGATTTGGAATGCATTTTTCAGTTTCTTTCCTGCTGTCTAGTGTTACTAATTAGAAGCTTGATGATAATTTGATGATCTGTTTCTTGTTCCTTTATAGTTAGCCTGTTCTTTCTCTGAGAGCTTTTGGCATCTCTTGCCCCTTAAAATTCTGCAATGTTATAAGAATGAGTCTAGATTTGAGTCTTCTATCATTTACCTTCTTTATATACCCTTTCAATATGAAGATTTGTGGTGTAAGGCCTGAAAAAAAATTTTTTTTTCTTTTTTTCTTTTTTTTGCTATTTGTTCTCTCCATTTTATTGGTTCTAACATTTTAGGGAAAAGATCATTAAAAAAAAATCTTGGAGAAGCCGGCATGGCTCAGTGGGTTAAGCGCTCACTTTGCAGCCCCGGGGACCGAGGATCGAGTCCCGGCCCCGGCCCCGGCCCGTGTGGACCCACGTGCTGAACTGGGGAGTGCCCCCAGTTCAGTTCTCACCGGGGTGAAGACCCCGGCCCAGTTCCTGCCCTGTGCAGCCCCACTCCCGCCTGTGGAATGAAACTATGTGGAAAAATGAATGATGTACAACTATGGAGACTGTTCTGGGCCCTCCCCCTTCTCTCTGTCTCTGTCTCTGTATCTCTCTGTCAAAAACAATAAAAATAAATCTTAAAAACAAAAAAATCTTGTCTTTTTCCTTTTGCTCTGGAGACTTTCTTTTGACTTTTTCCCCTGAGCTCTTTTATTGAATTCTTACATTTCAACAATTGAATTTAAGTTTCCTGTAACTTTTTTTTTTTTAAGGTTATTTGATTTTCTTATTATTCTGTTCTTAATTTAGGGATACAGTGTCTTTGGGTCTTTTTGAGGATATTAATTGGAATTTTTAAGTTATATTCTGTTCCCTGAATTTTTTGTGTTCTATGTCTTTCCTTGCTAATTCCACAGTAGTTCTCTGGCTTTTAACTCTGTTGGGAAAAGAGCCCCCCTCCTCCACTGCTGTCTTTTCCTATGTCTATTTTGGCTGGGAGGTTGTCTATTCCTATGATCTCATCTGCTTTCCATGTTTCCAGAAATTTATCTAAACTTTTAAAACTTTCATTTTGACAGTGAAAACAAACATTCTGTTATTTGACAGAAATTTTGGAGGAAGAGGAAAAGGGGGTGAATGAATAGGCTCAGTAACCCACCTGAAAACTATTTCTACCTTTCTTATTTCTAAAAAGTATTTTAAAGATGTCTTTGATATTTGTGATTTATAAACAAGATGGCAGCCCATAAAAATTGCTACTTAGATATAGCTTCTGATATTTTGAATGAATTTCTAACAAAACTAGTTTATGATTTTCATATGTCGTTATCCTGAAAAGATGTACCGTTCGTTGAAAAGCCAGAAAATGTCCTAGTCTCCAGGAGGTCTCCTAATTTCTTTGCTTCATAATGTAATTCCCAGAATAACAAGGAGAATAAAAATCTCTTCTCCCAGTGCCAACAGTGTCCCTGTAAGTTCTGAAAGGCTCTATAAATTGGTGGGCTCAGTCCCTGACCTCTCTCTAGCTCTCCTTGTATCCTTTTTTTCCCCCCAGTCAGGGCCCATGTTATAGAATAAGAGCATAGTTTAGGAACAGTGGTCATAATCTATGGGTCTTGTTCATTTCTGTGATCAAAGGGTCCTCAGACTTCATATGGGGAACTTTTTCTAATGGGTTGTTAAAGGGTCTTGGAAAAATCCCCAGATGAGGAAACACATTATAAAAGCAATAGAGAAGATACCCATCAAACTATTAACAAGGGCTATCTGAGTGGGTGCAATCATACAAACTTTCTTTCTACTTTATACACCACCATATTCATGAAATTTTTGGCAGATTTGTGTTGTTTTTATTATTATGAAGGAAAGAAGGACCAGCTTGGCCTTTGTTTCCCCCATAGTTTGCCCCAGCTCCTTACTGAGCATTACTTCCCACTCCTTTTTAACACAACCAATAGTGTAACCTCCCCGCTGTCCCCTGAGAGCCTCATGGTTCTTTTATATCATCTGCACAGCAAATACTGAACAAATCAATGAATGATGAAACTAGTGAATGAATTTTCCATCTCTGTCCTTAGATTATGGTTTCCCAGACTTAACTGAGAAGGCAGGTCCCATAGAAGACACCAGCCAGGGTCAAGAGGTACCAAGCCTCCCCTCTTCCTTGCCCAAGATGAACCTGGTGGAGCCACCCTGGCATATGGCACTTGGAGAGGAGGAAGAGGAGGAGGAGGAGGAGAAGGAGGAGGTAGAGAAGGAAGAAGAAGAGGAGGAGGAGTTGCTGCCTGTGAATGGAACCCAGGAAGAAGCCCAGACTCAGGTCCTCGACTTTTCTTCCACCAGCAGCACCCAGACACCAGGGGCCCCCAAACAAAGGCATGGCGAGTCTGGGGACCAGGCCTCCTTGGGTGTGGAGGTGGGGAGCAGCATGGAGCCACGCCTGTCAGCACCCTCAGTCATCCCAAGTATCGTGGCCCTGGGGGGTCAGGACTTCACCAGCCAGGAGGCAAGGGTCACAATGCTGCCAGCTGCAGGGCGTGAGGTAGAGTTTGAGGCTCCCCAGGAGACAAGTGAGGAGGCTACTGTAGGAACAGCTGGGTTGGCTGACAAGCAAAGGGAGGTGCTGTCCTTGGCCTCATTCCCTCAGCCAGAAGCCCCCAGTGGGGCTGAGACCCCAGATGAAGACCCCTTTTACCCTGGAGCCTCAACTGCTCTTCCCCTGGCCCCCCGAGACATGGAGCTGACACCTTCCTCTGCTGTCTTGGGACAAGAAGACCACAGCCAGCAGCTCTGGAAAGGGCAGGCTGCTGAAGCTCAATCCAGAATCCCCTGGGATTCTGCTCAGGTAAGGTGGAGGCGCATGCATGCCATCAGCCATTCTGTGGCTGCGCGGTGGTGGGAGGTATGCAGGGCAAGGATGGAGGCCCTTGACACCACATAGAGCCTCAGCAGAACTGTTGGGGAAGCACATCTCATGACCCAGTAGTGGGTGTCCTCACTAGTAGAAGCTTTGGAAGAGCCTGGGGCCCTGGCCTGACTTTTACTTGTTTAGGTGCCACTGCTGCTACTCTTGGCTTTCTCACTGCTTATGACAGTGGACAGTTGGTGCCTGACCTGTGCTCTCTAGCACTGTTTCCATGCCCACCACCATATGTGCAGTTGCCCTCTGCTCCTCTCATCACCCCTGCCCAGTACGTACGTACGTACACACACACACACACACACACACACACACACACACTTGCATACATGTGCCTAAGTCAGTGCTCATGCTCCCCCCCCCCCATACCAGAAGCAAAGGAAAGGGGTCCCAAGTTGTTATCCTGTGAATCTGGCCCAAGACACGCTTTTGCTTGGCATACAGAACATTAAAAACAAGTTTGTCTCTAGCTGGGGCAAGCAAGCCCTCTGCAATCTGGCCTCTTTGGCACAGTTCCCTGTTCTTTTGTGTCACTCCTGGTCTTCTCTTGCTCTGTCCCTACAGACATCTGAGTTTGTGAACCTTGGGTTGGAGCCTGGGCATGTCACCTTGCAAAGAAAGCTGTCACTCCCCACTTAGCTGTCACAGACCTACACTTGGCCTTCACCTCCTAGCTTCTCAAAGAGTTTTCACTTGTGCGTTCTCTGGATGCCTTTCTTAGTGCCTTTGTAACTGTCACCCTTCTTTTTGTTTCATTGTACAGGTAATCTGCAAAGACTGGAGCAATCTGGCTGGGAAAAACTACATTATTTTGAACATGACAGAAAACATAGACTGTGTGAGTGCTGAGCTTGGCTGAAGACCACAGGTGGAGGTGGGAGGCAGGCAGGCAGAGTCAGGCCAGAGGGTGGGCACTGGGGAATGGGCAGTGGATGGGGTGGAAGTCCTAGCCTTTAAATCAAAGGGGGCCAGCCTAACCCAGGGGATAAATAGTACCCACAAACATCAAAGACAGTGCTTTCATATTTTTAAATTTCTAAGGGCTCTTGTTCTTGTTTCCCTATGTTTTTAATTTAAAGGAATAGTTTTACTCATGTGTGCAATGTCTTATTTCTCTAAGGATATTGAAAATATTGTTTTCAGTGTTTTCTCCCTGTATAGTTTGCTTTTCCCATTTCTTTGTTTCAGTCTGTTTTTTTACATGTATACCGTCATCAAATGTCTGGTGGTGTTTGCTCACCGTTATTCAAAGGTCCATCAGACAGGTAGTGGGAAACTTTGAGAGAAATGGTAGAGATTCTTAACTATGGCTTCTCGGGAGGGGGTCTGGCTGGCCATTTCATTTGAAAATTTCTAATCCCAACATCTTTAGGTCTTTCCTCTTATGATTAAATTTTTTGAAAAGGGAACTTACATTGTACTGGGAGTATAAAGAGCTGGTTGCCCGTGTTCTGGGAGCCAGGATGGGAAGAGGGCTGGGCATTGCACTATTAGAATCACGTGTACATAAATATACAGTAGACTCTTCATTAACCGGAACTCAAGCTCCTGGCACTCTCAAGCAACTGACAAAATCTCAAGCAACTGGCAAAAAAATGTGGCTGGTTGTTGTGAGTGCCAGTTGCTTGAGTTCCAGTTGATGGAGAGTCTACTTAGATTTACCCAGTATCTACCAATCCCCATGGGTGCTGCTTAACTGAGAGTCTGCTGTATTCATTTAGACCCCTTGTTTGTAGTGTGAGCCCCCTCCCACAGTTGTGCCTGGTGTCCAGTAGGTCAGAGACCCTCTGTTTTACCCTCTTTTAAGAATAAACTTCCAGTCTTCTGCTAGGAAGAAGGGACATTTGTTGACTGTGCAGTGTTGGGGAGAGGAACTAGGGATCCATCTGCTGCCTAAATAGATTTTCAAACAGTTTCCCTATTTTAGTATGATTTTATCCCCTTTTGTCAAAGTAGCCAGTGCTGCTAATTCCAGAGCATTTGAGGAGTTTGCCAGTGTAAGCCTGATTGCTTCTCAGCTTTCCCTGTTTTGGCTTAAGATTCAGCTCTTTGGGACTTGCTAAGTCAGAAAATTCTAACTTAGTATCTACTCCCAGTACCAAATTTCGTTGCTTTTGTCTTCTCTGCTGTTTTGTTTTGATTTTGTCTTTGTGGTTTTAGATTTAAAATTTTTTTCTTTACTCTTGTTAAGTGAGTTTGGGGGAAAGTGAAAGGACATGCATGTGTTTAACCCAAAAGTGACCAATGAAGTGTTTTCTTTTTCCTAGCATTATTATAAATGGATGGATTTTAAGACATTGATGTGCTTAAATCCATTGCAGTTATTATTCTTATTAATTCTTAAGTGCCCCATCTTTGATCAGTGAAAGCCTCCTTGAGTTGTCTTCTGAGTTCTTTTGATCAACCTATTAGTATTTGGTAGTTTCCTTGCTGTCTAGTGTAATAAGATGTTCTAGGCTCATCTTATATGTTCCCTCACCCAGACAAAGAATCAACATTGTTCCTAGCTCTCATTCCTTCTATTGAAAAGTGGTAGTTAGAGACCACAGTAAAGGTATTGGGGACCCTTAAATATTTGTTATGCATACTCAAACAATAAAGTCTAAAGATGATATCTCTTTTCTTTTCATATAACATATGTTTTAAAATGCTTTTATTCTGCTTTCCCTATTTTATTCTTATTTGTTATTCTCATCTAATATTTGATATTTACCTAGTTGTTATTTTTATGGTGGATTTCTTAATGGTGTTAAAAAATAGAAAGTTTACCATCTTAATCATTTTTAAGTGTATAGTTGTGTTTAGTATTTTAACATTGTTGTGAAACAGATCTCCAGAACTTTTTCATCTTGCAAAACTGAAACTCTACCCATTAAACAATTTTCCCTTCCCCCAACTCTCTCAGTCCCTGGCAACCAATGTTTTACTTTATATCTCTGACCTTGACTTCTCTAGGGACTTCATATAAGTGGAGTCATACAGTATTTGATTTTTTTGTGACTGGCTTATTTCACTTAAAATGTTCTCAAGGTCCATCCATATTGTAACATGTGTTAGAATTTTCTTCCTTTTTAAGGCTAAATACTGTATTTTGCTGTGCATAATGTGCACTTTTCTTGTCCAAATTTCTGAGGGAAAAATAAGGATGGGCATTATTCATGGGTAGTACTAATTCCATATCTATATAAATGTTTTAATTCTTTTATTTATGCTTATGAGTTAAAAATGTAACTCTAGAAATCAATAATGATATTTGTATGCAAAATACTACTCTGGAATGTGGTAATTGCCTTGGCTCAGTTCCCAACTGGTCCAGGGTTCAACCATACTTCAGCCTCCAGTGCCTCCGCCCTTGTCAGCTCTGTGCTTCCAACCAGCCCAGGGCTACTTTTCAGCCTGTGTTTTCAGGCCCCCAGCTCACGCCCTCTTCTTCAGGGCTCCAGGTCACAATACATGGCCTGTCTGTCGCTTTCCTTTCTCTCTTGCTTGCCTCCCTTTCTCTGACCTTGTATCTGTTCTTGTGTTTTGTAATTATTTGTTGCATAAAGTTTCTTGTACCATAATATTAAAGAGATAAATGCTAAAATTCCTTTATAATACAAAAAACAAGTACATAAATATAAACAAATAAAAAATTGAATTAAAATGAAAGAATTTTTCTCTGAAAGTTTGGGCAAAAAATGTGGGTGCACTTTATACATGGGAACACATTATGCAGTAATATGCCATTGTATGGATAGACCACATTTTGCTTATCCATTCATCCAACAATGGATATTTTGGTTGTTTCTACCTTTTAGCTATATGAATAATGCTGCCATGAACATGGGTGTACCAATATCTCTCCAAGACTCTGCTTTCAGTTCCTTTGGGTATATACATAGAAGTAGAAATGCTGGATCATATGGTAATTCTATTTTTAATCTTTTGAGATACTGACATACTGTTTTTTACAGTGGTTGCACCATTTCACATTCTTATCAACAGTGGCCAAGGGTGCCAATTTCTCCACATCTTCACCAACACTTGTTGTTTTCTTTTTTTTGATAGTGGTCATGCTAATGGGTGTGAAGTAGAATCTCATTATAAGTTTGATTTGTACTTTTCTGATGATTAATGAAGTTGAGTAAGTCATTATTATTAACAGTCAATGCTTATTCATGTTATCAATATATTTATTAATTTCTTTGCTCACTTGTTGTCTCATATCCCCACTCCTTCCTTCTGGGTTTAACTTCCTTCTTCCTGAAATATATATTTAGTTGGCACTTTCTGCAAAACTATCTCAGCCATTATTTATGTAAAAATGTCTTTAATTTTCTCATGTTTTTTTTCTGTAACTTTTATTTTGATATAATTTAAACTTACAGAAAGAAAAGTACAAAGAAACCCACATATCCTTCAGCCTCATTCACCAATTGTTAGCATTGTTTTTTTCAAACCATTTGAGAGTAAGGTGAAGGCATCATTTTTGCTTCTACTCCTAAGTATATTAGTATGTATTTCCTCAGAATAAGAATTTATTTTTTTAGATAACTACAGTACAGTTATCAAAATCAGGACATAAACACTGATAAAAAAAACTATAATCTATAGATCTTATTTAGATTTTACCAGTGGTCCAATCATGTCCTTTTTAGCTTTTTTTCCTCCTGGTTCAGGATCTAATCCAGGATCATGCATTGCATTTGGTTGTCATGTCTCTTTAGTCTCCTTTAATCTGGAACAAGAGTTCCTCAGCCATTCTTTGTGCTTAATGACCTTAACATTATCGAGGAATAGTAGGAATAATGTGCATAAAAAATGATGGGGCTGTACAGAAAACACATCCTCAGAAAAAGACAGAGAAGTGCTCATAGTCTCCCAGGGAAAGTCTTGTAAGTTGGAGCTTCAGTTTGAGGAGTTTGGTCCTCAAGATCTAGAAAAAGCAATGCAGACTCACTGGCTTCTCCTTTTTCATCTGAGATGTAAGTTACGTAGTTACTGCCCCCTTTGGTGTAGTTATAAATTTGAAATATAGTTAGGCTTATTTGTTTCTGTTCAGTTTTACTTTTCTTCCTCATCCTGATGACTTAATTGTATTTTTGAGTATGCAAAGTGTTACTGTGGTTCTAAACATCTAAATGATGCACAAATGTGTACTCAAACACCGCTCTACCCCATCATCTCTTTTGCTTTATCTCTACCCATTCTCTTTATATAACCAATCGTTGGTTTCTGGTTATCTTTCTTTTTATAGAAATGAGCAGATGTATGATTTCTTCTTTCTTTCTTGTGGAAAAGGTAGCATACTATTGATGTTTATATTCTTTGCTAGGGCTGTCATAACAAAGTACCACAGACTGGGAGGTTTAGCAATAGAAAATTCCTCAGAGTCCTAGAGGCTGAAAGTGCAAGATCAATGTGTTAGCAGGTTTGGTTTCTCCTGAGCCTTCTCTTCTTGGCTAATAGATAAACTGCCTTCTACCTCTGTCCTCACATAGTCCTCCCTCTGTTTGTATTGCTGTTCTAATCTCCTCTTGTAATAACACCAGTCACTGGATTAGAGCCAACTCTAATGGCCACATTTTAACTTAATCACCCTTTAAAGGCCCTCTTTCTGAATATAGCCATATCCGAGGTACTGGGAAGTAGGACTTCAACATACGAATTTGAAGGGGACATAACTCAGTCCATAAAAATACTCTTTAATTTTGCTTTTTTTCCTTTAACAATGTATTCTGGATATCCCTTAATGTCAGTTTATGGAATGTCAGTTTATGGAGATTATTCTTAGTCATTGTTTTTACCACTGAATAATACTCCTTTATGTATGTGTACCACAGTTTATTTATCAGATTTCCTTCCCATGGACATTTAGGTGTTTTCCAATATTCTGTAATTATTTACAATGCTGCAATAGAAAATATTGTGCGCATATATTTTTGTGGTGTTGGGATGTTTATTCAGAGTAAATTCTTAGAACTGTGGTTGCATATGCAGTTTGTTAGATCAGGGTTCCCCAACCCCCGGGCCATGGACCAGTACCAGTCCGTGGTCTGTTAGGAACTGGGCCACAGTAGGAGGTGAGTGGCAGATGAATACACGAAGCTTCATCTGTATTTACAGCTGTTCCCCATCACTTGCATTACCACCTGAGCTCTGCCTCCTGTCAGATCAGTGTTGGCATTAGATTCTCAATGACCTGCACATGCGAGGGATCTAGGTTGTGCAGTCCTTATGAGAATCTAATGCCTGATGATCTGAGGTGGAGCTGAGGTGGTGACGTTAGTGCTGGGGAGCAGCTGCAAATACAGATAAACATTAGCAGAGAGGTTTGACTGCACAGAGACCATAATAAATCAATTGCTTACAGACTCATATCAAAACCCTGTGTGTGAGTGTAAGTGACAGTTAAGCTGCCTCTGGCTCTTGAATCATCCCAAAACCATCCCCCACCACCCTCATCATCCTCCATCTGTGGAAAAATTGTCTTCCACGAAACCGATCCCTAGTGCCAAAAAGGTTGGAGACTGCTGTGTTAGACATTGCCAAATTCCCATTTCTCTTCGGGCCTTATTTTATCTCTCTCTTTAAAACCTCTCTGATGAATTCTGGGTCATTTGCTACTAGCTCTATCTTCCAAATTAGTACCTCTTCTCAGTTGTGTCTAATCTTATATTTGACTCATCCATTGAGTCTTTAATATAAATAACTGTTTTATATTTTTAGTTTCTGTTTGGTTCCAAATCCCTCCCTTCTTTTTTCATTTTGTTCTCTTCTTTATGGTTTCTTTTCCTTTACTTCTTTATTTTAAACATACTTACGATCTCTTTCATATTTAGTGATACTATGTCTTGTCATGTCAGTTCTCCTGTCTGTGCTGTATTCTTCCTATGGCTCATAATTTATTGTGATCTCATCTTCAACGCCAGGTTGTAAAAGGATTTCCTGTTAGTTTTAGGGAACTAACAGAAGTTCTGGTAGTCCTAGAGAAGCTTCTATCTTAATTTCTTGGCTTGGATTTCTATACCACAAAGGACTACAGATTTGGACTCCACACCCAGGTGAAGTGCAATCTGGGCTTTTAAGTGATCTTAGGAAACCTTTTCTTCTCCTGCCCATAGACACAGAGAGATGGCATTCCCCTTATAGCTCTCAGGTGAGTGGGAACGTTTTCAAGTCCCCATTTCACTGAAAGGGCTGCTCTCTGAGGCTCTGCCCTGGTCCTCTGCTCTATTTCTCCTCTTACCTGGGCCAGGAACATATTTTCTACCTCCATGTGAACACTGAAAGCCAGGTCTCCAGCTCATGGATCCTATATCTGGGTCCAGGGCCCCCAGGAGTTACTGTGGCTGTAGTGAGTGCTTACTTTTCTGGTGTTGAGTACCCTCTGTTTCTGCCTTCTTTGACCTTGAGCTTGGACATAATTTTAGAATATCTTCATTGTTTTGTTGTATTTTATTCAGCATTTTTATGTATTTATAGCAAGACTCTCATCAGTTCCATTTGCCCTTCCTGTTTGCTGTAAGCACCATCCCAGTGGAGCTGGGGCTCCTGCAGTAGGAGGAACTGTGTGATATGCAAGAAGGATAACCTGCCTGGGAGTCACCAAGGAAGTTATTTTACATCCACGGGTATACTGCACTTAAGAAAAGTTCTAAAGACTTAAACAATATGCATGCAGAAAAGCACACAGATCTTAAGTGTACAGCTTAATGGAGTGCCTGGCTGAAGCCCACCGACCCACACTATTAGTTCTGGGAGAGGCTGTTGACTATATATTTTATATCATTTATTTTGTAGGTGGGCACTGAGCATCATTGGCCTGGGAGAAAAGCCCTGGCTTTTAAATCTGAGTAATCTGGGTCCAAATCCTGGTTCTGCCATTTATCAGCTCTCTGATCTTTAGCAAAATACTTTACTTCTCTGAGCCTCAGTTTCCCCATCTGAAATGTGGGCCTTGGTCCTAACACCCTGAGCTTACTGTGAAGATTAAGCCAGGCAGACAGTTGGACCCAGGAAAATGGCGGGGGTTGGGGAGAGAGTGAACATGTGGAAGACCATAGGGCTGAGGCATGGGAGGGAGACACTGTCTGTGGCAGTAGGGTGTGGTTTTTACAGGCAGTGGGGCTGCTGGGGCAGAGGGCATTTACCCTGCACCATGCTCTGGCAGATGGCAGGCACACACCCCTTTCCTATACATACACACACATGTGAAGGTGGTGGGAACTAGGGCTTTCCTAGCTGCATGTGGCTGTCTCCAGGTACCAGTTTTCTCCTAAATTCAGAACTTAGTTCGGCCAGTAAGTGCCAAGTCTTGAACCTGAACCTGCACTTGTCATGTTAACAAGGAACTTCGGTCACCCTGGTGGCCTTCAAATTGGTATGACATCCAGGAGAGCTCATTAGCTTGGGCTCTAACAGAAAGGAGACTAGGAATGTCAGGGGTCCCACAGGGGTGGCCTGTGAGATGCCTTGTGCCTCACAGACTGCCCTTGTTTGCAGCTTCACAGCAGGGCAGAGAACTGAGCAGCTGGGAGATGGCTGTCTGTCTGGGAGCTTTAGAGGCTGGGAGCAGGAGGATTGTTGGCATCCCAGGCACAAGAGGGAGAAGGCTGCTGGGGAAGGTCTGGAGATCAGGGAAATGAGGAGTGGGGAGCAGCCACAGGGCCAAAGCATGGTGTCTTCCAAGGTGGGGCTGGGTGGGGAAAGTGGCAGGCTGGGTGCCAGAGGCAGGGTCCTGGCCTCAGCCCCAGCCTGAGCTCCTGCCACTCACTGAGTTCCTGCTCCATATAAGCCTCTTGCTTTTAAAAAAAAATAAGTCATATAATTACATACATACAAGCTAAAGAACATCTAAACAGTACAAGAGGGTATCAGATGAGAAAGAAGTCTCCTTACACCCCTCCTCCTGCTCCCAGCCCTGCTTCTGGGTCAGTTACCATTTTAATTATCTCTGTTTTAGTTCTGCTGGTTACCAGAACCACTGTTAAGAGTACTCAGATATCCTTCTTGACTCCCCACCTTTGGGCTGTATGTCTGCAGTGGCAGACGAGAGGTGATCATGGTTAGATTGCTTCCCACCTCTGCTCCTGGTTTTTGGTGGCTGTCTGGTTGCGTGCATCTTTCGTTCTGTCACCCTCATCCTGCTCTATGAATATATCCATCCTTAGCACTATACTTGAACATGCAGGCACCATGAGCAGTCTTCTGTACTCCTTCACATGCTATACACCCTCTTCCTGGACTTGTCATCTTATATGGGTGTGTCTGCCCACCACTCAACTGGGAGTATTCCTGGGCAGGCCCTATACCCTCCTCATGGCACAAAGCCAGGGTGAGAGTGCCTGGATGCTTGCAGGGAACAAACCCACAGCCTTCTGGAGGGCCAAGCTCACAGCCTCTTGCGTCCAGAGTGTCCCCTCTGGAATAGCCAGATGACCTTCACAGTGTTTGGCCTCTGGGCAAGTTTGGAGTAAAGGCTAGACCTAGAGCAGAGGTGAGCAGAGCCAGGCCCTCACTGAGCATACGCTCTCTGTGCTCCTGCAGGAGGTGTTCCGGCAGCACCGGGGGCTGCAGCTCTTGGCCCTCGTGCAGGAAGTGCTGCCCCGCCATGGCAGCAGCCACCACGGGGACTGGCACATCTCCCTGAGCAAGCCCAGTGAGAACGAGCAGCACCTTCTCATGACTCTAGTGGGCGAGCAGGGTGAGTAGTGGTGCCCGCAGGAGTGGGGGGCGTTAGCATGTTTGGGAAGAGGTCCCAGGAAGGTATGGGAGACAGGCCAAACCAGCAGACATTTCCAGAGGCCACGGAAGCTGTCCCGCAGAACTGGGCAATTACAGCCAGGGCTTTTGGCCGTGGACTTCTAGGACAGCAAGATGAAACTTGGACCCCCTAATCTAGGGTCTGGGCGTACCCACAAGCTTGAGGACAGGCGGAGGAGGGCGGGATATGGGAAACTAGAGGGGAGGAGATGTGGTTTCAGCACTGGTGCCAGATGATGGCCCTGCACACTGTGTGGTGGGCTGAGGAGGGATGCATTCAGAACGCAGCTTTGTGGGGCTATGGAAGTGACTGCCTGGTGTCACACCTGTCACACAGTGGGCACACACTCAAATCTTTTTAATGAGTGAGTCAGTGTACAGCAAGACAAGGAGGGAGTGGCATGCATGTAGCATGAGTCAGTCCCGTCAGGAGCTGAGGAGTGAGGCTCTTCAAGCTCAAGCCAGAGGTGTCCCAGGGGCCTGGAGCCCACAGGGGCTGCAACTCAGTGGCCAAGACTGTGCTGATGATGGCATCTCCCCACAGGGGTGGTGCCCACTCAAGATGTCCTTTCCATGCTGGGTGACATTCGCAGGAGTCTCGTGGAGGTAAGAGGGCATGGACAGCTCCCCTCCTATTCCCGAAAGCTCTGGTGGCAGGGTTGCCTTCCATAAGGGCAGGAAGTGGCTTGCACCGTGCAATGAAAAGGAGCAAACCACAGGCTCTTGACTCTACAGCTCTTCCTTTCAGGTGTCCTAAGGCCCAGCTCTTATGGATGAGACAGAGTGTGTGAGCATGTCACTGCCAGCTGTGTGGCGCATGGGACAGCAGGGGCGGAAAGGGGCCATAGAGGGGTGGTAGTCAGGAGAGGACTCAGAGGCATCTTGACAGTTGGTGGGTTTTCTGGGGAGACAGTGGGACAAACACTGTGTTTAGCCAAGGAACTGTTCAGAAGCCTGGTGGGTAGGGTGCACGTGCCACGGCTCCAGACCCACAGAAGAAAGCATGAGAGACCTGGCAGGCTCCCGAAACCACGGGGGTTCACAGTGCTTGGGCATCTGGGGGGCGGAGCTAGGCTTCAAGCATAGTACACAGCACTGCCTTCTTGACAGGTGCCCCTGACCCAGTGTCTGGCCTTCCTGGAGACCTGGGCTGAGGAGACAGGCTGGCCAGCCTCCCCTCCAAAGCTGCCTACCACACGTGTGTCGAGTGGAGCAGAGCCATGGCTGGTGGGAGGCGCAGGCCCTTATTAGTCCTCCTGTTCCTAGTTCCACCTCCCTTCTTGGGAACAGTCACCATCTCCACCAAAACCCCTTCCTCTCATTGTGAAACCAGTGCTCTGCCGTCAGTCCTCCTTTGTGAGGGCTGTGTGGTATTTGACAGCAAAGATGAGCTGTGTATGGCTATGGCTGCCTCCTTATCTAGCAAATGCAAGGCTGAGGGGTGGATTACATGAGGGTTCTGTTTTTTCCGATAAGCATGTTGAGTGCTTACTGAATGCCATGCTGTGCTGTGTTCCCTCACCACACCCCAGGCTTGAAAACAGTAAGTAAGGCAACCTGTTGAGTACTTTGGGTACTCCATTTAAGATGAGAGCTGAAGCTCAGAGAAGTGTGGACTCACCTGAGATTACACAGCTAGTGGAAGAGCCAGGTTTTGGACCAGAACTGAATGACTCAAGACCCTGGCCTTTCACCATGATGCTGTATCTTCACCACCCAGATGGCTGCTAAGAGCTATTTGGATTATGAACATCTAGGTTTGTAAACACTCAGGGCTGGTGGGAACGGGCTGGCCTTGACCCTTTTTACAGGCCCTTTTGCCTCTTCTCCCAGCCTGTGGGTGTTCTGGCTTTACTGGACACTTCATTCTGACTGATGTGGCCAGAAGGCATGCTAGGCCTTTGGATGTATATTAGTGGGCATATTTAGCAAGTTCTAGGAATAAAAATGGACCTTGATAACTTAAAAAGTCAATAGAGAAAAGTACTGGAAATATAGATACAGTTCATGGAAGCCAAGGAAGAGCTAAATACATGGTTTTACAAAAGGGGAGTACAAGGCAGAAAAGGGGCTCGCAGTTCTCTGTATCAGGAGCCAGGGGCCATTATTTTCACCCTGGCACCTGTCATGTGAGGAGGGCATGTCACCTGCCTTGCTCCCCTCTGCCTGGATGCTGATTTGTGGAGAGAACATCTGCTGGGATGGGCCAGAGAAAGCAGGCCCACCCAAGACAGCCTGCAGTGTGGGAGTGGGCTGGGCCACTGAACACCACTGGTGACCATTCCAGGCGGAAAAGGGAAGAAGCTGGGAGGCTGGGAGGCTGGGTGGGTTCAGGGTCATAACCAGATGGGTTTAGAGCCAGACTTCTTTCCCAGCAGGGTCAGAGTCAGGGTCCGGCAGAGCCATTGTGGGGATGTGAGTGGAGGCAGGGAATGGAGATGTGGGGTAGAGAGGCTTGGAATTGCCCTCAGGTGAATGGGGTAGGCATAGGGCTAAGAGTCCCTCATGAATACAGCTTCAGGACTTCTAGGGAGCTTCAGGAGTCGGGAAGGAGTGTGCCAGCTCCTGAAAGCCTGTTCCTGTCCCTGAGCCCTAATCCCACCGGCCCCACGAAGAGGCATGGTACCCCAGCTGAGGAGCCTGGCCTCTCCTGTCCCCAGATTGGCATCCAGAATTACTCCATGACAAGCAGCTGCCAGGCCCGGGCCAGCCAGGTGCGTAGCGACTATGGGACACTCTTTGTGGTGCTGGTGGTCATTGGTGCCATCTGTGTCATCATCATTGTGCTGGGCCTGCTCTACAACTGCTGGCAGCGCCGGCTGCCCAAGCTCAAACACGTGGTGAGTGTGGGGGCAGGTGGCTGGGGGTGGTCCAGGTGGAGATGGGAGTCTAGCTCCATCGTCAGGAGACTCAGTGTCCTCGTCTCAGGGGGACTAGCAGTATTGTCCTGGGATGGGGTACTGCAGGTGAGGCCATTTGTCCAGTGCCCGTATCCTAGTTGTCCCTCTGTGCCAGGTACCAGCCCCACCCACAGGGGTCCTCCATGGCACTAGTCTCTCCTGGAGCAGGGTGGCACTTGCAGGCCTGAGCTCATCTGGCTATCTCACCAGAGAAGCCCAATGTCAGCAGTGCCCAGGGGTCCACAAAAAGCTTCCCACAAAGGAGAGGGCAGGGCAGACTGCTCTGTTCTCTGGAGTCCCCTGAGTCTATAAGGAGGCTGTTGGGAGGGATCAGCTGGTATGAGGGAGGCCACAGGCTTGTTGGTCAAAGGATGAGTAGAATTAAGAAAAGGGCTGTGGGGGGAGTGGCATCTTTGGAGAGTCCCTTAGGCTTCCCAGTGTAGGGTTTTACACACTGGGGAAGGAACAATGAGGTGACTTGTTCAAAGTCACCGGCCGGGTCAAAGGTACAGTCTGTGCAGCTGATGGGGTGGGCGGGGGCCAAGGCCTTCCGCGATCGCCCAGAGGCCCTATCCCGGCCCGCAGTCGCACGGGGAGGAGCTGCGCTTCGTAGAGAACGGCTGCCACGACAACCCCACGCTGGACGTGGCCAGCGACAGCCAGTCGGAGATGCAGGAGAAGCAACCCAGTCTGAACGGCGGTGGGGCCGTCAACGGCCCAGGGGGCTGGAGCGCGCTCATGGGGGGCAAGCGGGACCCTGAGGACTCGGACGTGTTCGAGGAGGACACACACCTGTGAGGCGCGTCAGCGCTGCGCAGGGACCAGCAGGGCTGACCGGGGGCATACAGTCGCGAACACTCTCCGCTCCCCCGCAGCCTGGCCCCCCGGTGCTGGCTCCTGCTTCCCACCGACCCTCGAAACAGTCTTCGCACAGCCCTCCCTACCCCACCCGCCACCTCAAGACGCAGGCCCCGGGACCCCCATTAAAGCCACCCGGAGCCCATGCCGGGCTCAGCCGGTCAGCCTGCCCGACTCATTCTTGCTGTGGGGCGGGGGCGGGCGGGGCGAGCGGGGCGGGGCCGGTGCCTGTTTACATCCGGCAGGGCTGCGCAGCAGCCGGTGCCTTCTCTGCTGCCTGAGGTCAACCGGCCTGTGTGCGCCGGCCGCTACATGGATACCAGCGACCTTTTCTCCAGCTGCAGGAAAGGGGACGTGGGCCGAGTGCGGTGAGGACTCCGCAGCCCCGGAAGGCGGCGGGGGGGGGGGGGGGGGGGGGGGGGGGGGGGGGGGGGGGGGGGGGGGGGGGGGGGGGGGGGGGGGGGGGGGGGGGGGGGGGCGGCGCCCTCTGAGGTGCAGGAGACGGCACCAGCACTCGACCCACCGCAGACCACCCCTCAACCGGCGTCGTCTGGGTGCTGAAGCCGGGGCTACCCTGGACTGCGGCAGCCTTACAGAGTGGGCACGTGGGGGCGAAGTGCTGGCGATTTACTCCAGGAGGTACCAGAGTGCTTCCTGGAGGAGAGGACTGCCACACTGAGGCCTGGAGGAGAAGTGGGCGGAGAGAAGAGGAAGTTCGTCCTCTGAGCGCTCAGGGCCAGAGGCCAGACTAGGGGCAGGCCCGGGACTCTGCACGTGGCTCCTCTCTGTTGCCTTTGGACCTGGCGCTGGGAACACCTCTGGCCCAGAAACGGCCTCTGGTTCCCTGGGATTTGCAAACTCCTGAATGCAGCTAAAGCAAATCTAGCCCTGAAATGGCCATCTACATGGGCCTGGTGAGAAGGGAGCCGGTGCCCTACTGGGATGTGGGCACCTAGAGAGGTGTCCCCTTGCTTTGCCCTTCTTTGTTAGTTCTACAGCTTCTCTGGGTCCCTCCCTCCCTGTACCCAGGTTCCACTTAGGAGCTAGTTGGTAACTCCCAAAGCTGAATGCTACTCAGCACTCCAGGAAACCTGGACACCCTGCTAGGCTGCCCTGCTCAGTGGAGGCTCTACCACTATCTATGATGACCCCATTACCTTGACATCTTATCAGCTACCTGTCTCCTGACTTGCACCTTCTAGAATCCGTCTACTTCTTTTCATGCTTCCACACTGCTAGGATGCGTGCAGCAGCCTCCTCCTTGGTCCCCCTGCCCCAGCCTCCCCCAACCAATCTCTGGCCTCCCGTAGCCAGAGGGCCCTGGCAGGAAAATAAGCCCCATTATTTCTTCCACGCTCCCAGATGCCTTCAGGCCTGAGACTCAGCCTCTTCACCCCCGGGGCCCCACCTCTGAAGCTCAGTCTGCCTTTTGTGTCCCCCACCTCCACACCTGTCTGCGCTATTCCCTTTGTGTGGAATGTTTTTCTTGCTCTGGTCTGTCTGTCACCTGTCCTCCCTTGGAGGAGACTTCCTTCAGCCAAAAAGGATGTCTTACCTCATTCCTCCTCCATAGGTCTCCTCTCCCAAACCATGAGCCTGTCCTGACCCCTGTCTCTGACCTACCCCTCCCTGCCCAGGTACCTGCTGGAACAGCGAGACGTGGATGTGAATGTGTGGGATAAGTGGGACAGCACCCCCTTGTGAGTGCCAGGTCGGTGGGTGGTCAGGGTGGATGGGGTGGCTCCTTCAGTTCTGACAACTGCCTCCTGGTACTCCTTCCTTCTCCCCCTCAGGTACTACGCCTGCCTGTGTGGGCATGAAGAGCTGGTACTCTACCTTCTGGCCAATGGTGAGAGGGGGACAGGGGTAGCGGAGGTGTGTGTACACATGGGCAAGGGCTCTAAGGCGTGTGGATGCATTTGTAAGCACCCGTGAGTCCTTTCTTTCCCTCACCCCTACACACAGTCAGCAAGTACTGTTAACTACTTTCAGAACCTATTCTCTGCTCTGCCCATTTCATCTCCTCTGCTCCAGCCCAGCCGAGGCAGCCTCTTCGCTGCTCTTGCAGCTGCGCCTTCTGTCCCACCTATGGTCTGTTTTCTATATCACACCCAAGTGGAGCTCAACAAATCTAGTAGGCTTATTAAAACCCTCTGATGGCTTCAGACAGCATTTAGCATAGAACTAGAATGCCGTGCTTTGCCTGGGAGCTTGTACATGGCCTGCTCCTTCCCCTCTGGCCTCTCCACGTTGGCTTTCCTGTGTGCTCACTCTCCCAACCACACTGGCCTCCTCTTTCATCCTCCAGCACTCCAGCCTGGCCCCTACTGCAGGGCCTTTGCACCTGGCTATTCTTTTTTCTTTTTAATTGTTAAACTTATTAGAGGGACACTAGTTAGTAAAAGTTACATAGGTTCCAGGTGTACAATTCTATATACTTTGTCTGTGTTACAATATGTGTTCACCACCCAGAATCAGCTTTCTTTCCATCACCATATATTTAGCTTCCCCTGCCTCCTCTCCCACCTCTCTTCCCTGTTACCCTCAGGTAACCACTAAACTATTGACTGTGTCTAAGAGATTTTTGTTTCTTTCTTGCTTTTATTCCTGGCTATTCCTTCTTAGATGGCCTTTCCCAGCTCTGTGTGGCTGACTCCCTTATTTCAGTCAGGTTTCTGTACATTGTCACCACCACAGTGCTCTTTCATGGCCTTCCTGTGTGGCAGCTGTCATCACTGTTACCCTTCATCTGGCTGTGTTTTTCTTCATAGCAGCTGACATCATTTATTGATCTATTTATTGTCCTTCTACCCCATTAGAGTGTCACTGTAGTGAGGACAGGGACTTGTCTGTCTAAGGCAGTGTCCTCGTACATAGAACAGGGCCAGCCTCTGAGCCTATTTTGTTTTGTGCAGTCTGTGGTATGAGTGAATATGTGTATTGAGTGTACAGGGCTGTGCCTGTGTGCCGAGGCCCTGGAAGTGTGGATGCTGGGGTCAGAGTGAACCCAGGTTCATTTGGGAAGGGGTCTCCAGGACTTATGGTCCCCACATGTGGGGATGACAAAAGGGGAAAGATGGAGATTAGGATTTTCCCAGGCCCCTCCCGGCTGCAGCATGCAGCCCCATGTCCCCGCTGACTGATGAGCCCTGCTGTCCCCAGGAGCCCACTGTGAAGCCAACACCTTCCAGGGTGAGCGCTGCTTCTATGGGGCTTTAAGTGATAACATCCGCCGGGCCCTGCGTGAATATAAGCAAGTGACAGCATCCTCCAGGAGGCGGGACTACTATGATGACTTCCTGCAGCGGTGAGGTGGAGCACAGGCTGTCATCTGTGATGGCTGTGGCTGTGGGGGGCTGAGTGCTCTCCTGTGGGAGGGGATGGGGGACTAGAGTGGTATCACTGGGAGAGACACCCTGCTGAACCCCCCACCTGCCCCTCCCCAGACTTCTGGATCAGGGCATCCATAGCGATGTGGTCTTTGTGGTGCACGGAAAGCCCTTCCGGGCCCATCGCTGCATCCTAGGTGCACGCAGCACCTACTTCGCCAACATGCTGGACACCAAATGGAAGGGCAAGAGCATCGTGGTCCTCAGGCACCCACTGGTGTGTCCCTCCCTGGGTGAGGGGATTGGGAGAACAGAGGGACAGCACGGGGCTTGTGCTCAGCCACACTTCTGACCTTCCCTCCTGACTGTCTCTGCCTACAGATCAACCCTGTGGCCTTTGGGGCCCTGCTGCAGTACCTGTACACAGGTGACCCCACCCTTCCACCCCCCAGGCCCGGGTCTGGTGGCAGGGAGGGGGGGCTGCATTTCTATCCAGCTTCAGACCCAGCTATGGCCTTGGGCTGACCCCTTATGGTCTGGTGCTTTGTCCCCTGCAGAGGGAGGCAGTTCCAGCTGCCTCCTGGGTTGGCTTGGGAGACAATGAGCTGGTGTGTCTGCTAAGGAAGAGCTTGTTTCACCCACAAACTGAGTCCCCCTTCCATTCATTCTAAGACCTCAGGCAGTGGCTCTTGATGGGAAAAGCAAGGCAGCTTATAGGCCTAGAAGTCCTAGCCCTGTAGCCAAGTGGCTGGTTGGAAATGACCACCTACGGAACTATATGTACCTGGGCACCACTGATGGCCCCTCTCAGGCCCTGAGCCTCACACTCTGCACCCAGGCCGTCTGGACATCGGTGTGGAGCACATTAGTGACTGTGAGCGCCTGGCCAAGCAGTGCCAGTTATTGGACTTGCTCAGTGACCTGGAGGCCAAATGCAAGGAAGTGTCTGAATTCGGTGCGTTTGGGCTTTGGGATCCAGGGCTCTTTGGGGGGGATTGGCAGGGCCCACCTGGCTCCCTGAAGTTGCACTCTCTGCTCTGCAGTGGCATCCAAGCCAGGCACTTATGTGAAGGTGCTGAGCATCAGGTCTCCTCCAGAAGACGCCCGGCTCCGGGAGGACCTGGCCCTGCTGGCTGACTGTGCCCTGCCCCCTGAGCTCCGAGTAAGTGCATGGGGGCCAGGGCCTGTTCCTGGTGGCAGAAGGCATGTATCTGGGGACAGGGGTGTGGTAGGTAAGTGCTACATTTGAGTTCAATTCTTTGTATGGCCTTGATCTAGTCATTTTTCTTTTCTGAGCCTAGTTGTTTACTTCTACTGTTGTTTGTCTTATATTTAAATCTATAAGTTAGAGTAGGCTCTTGACTGGGGCTGGCAGCTCTACCTTCTTCCACCTGCTCTCATGGCATCTTCTCTCCTAACCCCCAGGGTGATCTTGGGGAGCTGCCCTTCCCTTGCCCCAGTGGCTTCAACACCTGTCCTGATGTTTGCTTTCAAGTGGAAGGTTGCAGTTTTCTCTGCCACAAGGTGCTGTCACCCCCACCCTAGTTTCCCAATCCCTTACCTTGAGCACTGGGCCAGCTCGTCTGAGCATAGCTCTGGCCTTGGCTTTCCCTGAGCCCAGCCTCCCCCAGGCCTTCTTCTGTGGCTGCAGCGACTACTTCCGGGCCCTGTTGGATGACCACTTCCAAGAGAACGAGGGGATGGAGGCCTCTGGCGGCCTTCCGGCTGTCACCCTGCACAACCTTTCACCCGACATCTTTACCCACGTGCTCTACTACATATACAGTGATCACACAGAGGTACAGGCTGGGGCAGCTGTGTGCACTGGGTGGGGGGCTGGGGGGGGCATGACAATGGTCAGGACAGGTACATGGCCTATGTCACTATGGGGCTTCAACTGTATGCCCAAGCCCCAGTTGGCTCCAAGGGGCAGGTTTTCCATGAGGCAGGAGAGGGGGTGTAGGGCCCATTTGGAGATTTCTTTCAGGCATAGGGGACCTTGGTAGGTTCCAGAACAGGAATGAGTGACAAGATCCACATCCTGAGCACATGACACTTGGGGACATAGTGTCAGCCATGTGAGGTCCCCAAGTTCTCCAGTGTAGGCTGGGTAGGCACACTAAGCCTGGATTCTCACAACAGCTGGGAGCCCTGAGCCTCCTGCCTCTGAATTGCTGCAGACCCCTGGGGTTCTTTATTCTCCCATCCCTGTTTTCTTGCTGCCTCCCTGTGTTTTACCTGCCCCAAAGTCCACCTAACACAGGGTGACCTGGGAGGCAGCAGATAGTGCCAAGAGTGTGCTCTGCCAGGGTGTGTGTGGAAAGGCCACTGTAATAAAGAGGCCCCCAAATATGGAGACTTACAGAAGAGAGAAGTGTGTTTCTCCTTCATGTTGAGGTAAGTGCCCCCCAGGCAGGCGGCTTGCTAGGACCCAGGCTGTCCTCTCATCTTTTCCTGGAACAGCCACACCCATTCATTTTTGTACTGTCCATGGCTGATTTTGCACAGTGGCAGAGCTAAGCAGAGACCCTATGGATGCAGTATTTACCACCTAGCCCTTCCCCCTCCTTCATTTCTCCTGCAGCACAATCCATCTCTGGCCCCTGCTATTACCTAGGAGCTTTGCCATCCAGAGGGCAGCTTCTACTGACTCAGAGCAAGGACTTGGGCTCCAAACTTGGTTTCACCTGTTAGCTCCTCACAGGCTGTGTGATCTTGGGCTGCTCTGTACCTTGGTTTCCCCCCTAGACAATGGGGATGCCAATAGTTGTTACCTCCTAAGGTTTTGTGCTGATGAATGGGCTTGTGGCAAATACAGTGCCTGGCACAAGTAAGTGCCATGCACCTGGCCTGTGATGGGCTAGCAGAGATCCTGTTCACTCTGTCTCCAGCCTGCTCCCTCTGGCCTCCAAAATTGGGCCCAGAGCTGAGCATGTGGTCTGTCCCAGCACAGGGTACAACTATGGCTGTGCCCAAAATCCTACAGCCTCTGTGGGTGAAAGAGAGCAAGTAAATAGTTACTCCCCCCACTCTTAGTAGGGTCCCTGCCTCAGTGTTGACAGAAGCAGCTTTGGTGACTTTTCTGACAGCTTTTCAAAGCAGGAATGATAGTGTGCACCTCACAGGGGATCTGGGGCACAGAGGTGAAGTAACTGGCCCAAGGTCCCATAGCTAGAATTTCCGAGCCCAAGTCTGTGAGTCAGGTCTACCCGCGTTAGGCTTGCAGACTGTAGGCTATTGTTCCCCTTCTGGTTGCACAGGTGGCTGCAGGGATCTGGGCTGGGCACCTGGCATGGGTAGGGAGCTGCTGCTCCACCTGAAGCTATTGCCCTCTACTCCATCAGGTCCCCGGCCTTGCTGCCAAGCTCCTGAGAGGCCTTGGTGACCTCAGGGTCACACTTTATATGCCTTTTCACTGCAGTTGCCCCCCGAGGTGGCCTATGATGTGCTGAGCGTGGCCGACATGTACCTGTTGCCAGGCCTGAAGCGACTGTGCGGCCGCAGCCTGGCCCAGCTACTGGATGAGGACAGTGTGGTAGGCGTGTGGCGTGTGGCTAAGCTGTTCCGCCTGGCACGCCTTGAGGACCAGTGCACTGAATATATGGCCAAGGTCATCGAGAAGGTGGGCTGGTGGGCGCTGCGGATGGTGGGGCAGGCTGCAGTGGGTGGTGGGCAACAGCCGTGCCCTGAGCCAGCCTGTCTGTAGCTGGTGCAACGGAAGGACTTTGAGGAGGCCGTGAGGGAGGAGGCGGCGGCTGTGGCTGCCCGGCAGGAGCAGGACTCCATCCCACTGGTGGACGACATCCGCTACCACATGACCAGCAAGGTGCAGACCTGCAACAGCACTGAGGAGACGCAGCAGCAGCAGCTGCGTGCACTTGAGGACCTGCTGGTGTCCATGGGCCTGGACTGCTGACCGCCACTGGGCCAGGGGCTCCCTGTGGACCACACGTGTGCTCAGCCATGTGCTCCTTGCACCCTCCAGGGCATCGTGGTGGGTGAAGAGGCTCAGGGGGGGCGCCCTGTCGGGTGTGCCTGGGGGCCCTGAGGGTCACCTAGGGATGAGCCCTCTTCGCTCCCCAGTGCATAAAGCGTTCAGGGAAACCCTCCCTCAGCACTTCTCCCCACCCTGCCCTGGCTCTCCAGCCTCTGGCTGCTTGCTTCCTGAAACCCAGCCTGCTTCTCCTGGGCACTGAGACACCCAGGAGGGAGCGGGGCAGTGTGTGTGTGACAATAAAGCTTGAGTTGACCCTGGGAGCCTGAGGCTATGGGGGTCGGGGAGTTGGGGAGTCAGAGGCCCTCGGGAGGTGGTTTAGGTGCCCAGCAAGTGCTCCTCAGGGGTTGGGGGTTGCCTAGTTCTATAGGCCTTGACAGGGCCCTGAAATCTCCCAGCTGGGTTCCTTGTCACCCACCCCATGGCTGGACTCCCGTCAGAACACAGCTTCCTCCCTGGGCTCTGCTTGGTGCAGTCACACTGACCTGCTCTCCCTTGGGAGCCCTGGGGGAGGTTTAGTGGGATCCGGCTGACTAGGACCTCGGAGGCTGCTTCCTCTCAGACCAGGTAAGGACTGGCTTCTGAGCCATAAAGGCGTCTAGTACTCACTATAAACCAAAGGTGGTTCGCACAGCTGTGGTGTATAGCCCTCACTGCCCTCTTATTTCACAAGCACAGGGACCGAGGCTGTGCCACAGACGACCAGGGGAGAGAGGCCCCGGCCACCCTAGCAGCAGCTTGCTCTGCAGTCCCCATATGAAGGGCAGCGAGGAGTGGGCACTGACCCCAGCCTGGGCCCACCCACTGGCCACTGCTTGTCTCGGGCTTCATTCTAGGAGGGGGCTGAGGACTGGCCCTCCATTTTCCCTCGGCCATGGCCAGTCTCCTTGAGGAGGGCTCCTGGCCTCTCCTGCAGGGCTGTGACATTATCAGGGGAGGGCAGAGGTGGCTTTTTCAGGTTCTCCTTTGGGCCTGTAGCCCTGTGCCCTACCCAGTTTTTGCCCTGAGGCCCAGGCAGCTGTACCCTGTGGCTTCTCAGCTCCACTCTGCCCAGGGACTAGCAGGCTAAAGTTGGAGACATGTTCCCAGCCCCGAGGAAGAGTTGCAAGCTCACACTGTTCTTTCACAGGCTGAATGCTGGGCACTTGGCCCTCCCTGTGGTGGTTTCACACCCCAGGACACCTTTTTACTCTTGTTTATCATTTTCCAGAACTTTTGGGATCTTTTTCTTTCCCTCCTCAGTGCTTTCGTTTGTGTTGGTCGTGTGGGCATAGTTACAAGGTCTGAGAGACCAAGATGAGTGACCAATTGAACAAGTTGTCAGGCAGGGAGGAGGGGGTGTAGAGGGAGCTCACCAATCTGACGGGGTGGTCCTGCTGGGTAGAGGGTTTGTGCAGGGGCCTGGGAGCCTGAAAGGGCCCAAGGTGAGACTGGAGGGGTCAGCATGGCCAGAGCTCAGGGTGGCCAGAGGCCAGTAGTTCCCACCCTGGCTCTGCCTCTTACTGCCTGATCACTGCTGTGTGCCTCAGTTTGCCTGTCTGTAATTGGAGATGGTTTTGGTAGTGTGCCTTTCTTACTTGGGTGTTAAGTGAGTTACTGCTTCTGAAGGTTTCAGTACAGCACTGGTTGTGAGCCTGCTGTGTGTATAAATGCTCGGCTCTGCCCAGGGAGGTATGAGCAGGGAGTCATGGGGTTGACTTGTGTTCGAAAGTTCCCTCTGGTTGCCTTAGGGCACACAGACAGGAAGGGGGAGGCCTGGCTAGTGGCCTAAGAGGCACAGGTCGCACCTCAGACTACCCACTAACCTTGCCTGTGCCAAGGTATGTAGTAAGAGATTTAAACATTGAAGAATATTTTTAGTTAGTACTATGCACTTTTAATAAATATCAGAGGGAAGCGAACCAGTACATTAAACACATCTTTTCTTACAGATAGTATTTGAAATCATATAAAATTTATTTTGTAACAGATTTTAAGTATGTTAAAGCAAGAAAGGGCTGCCAGGATAGCTCAGCAAAGTTGGGTGCTTGCCTTGCAACCGGAGGGTCCAGGGATCAAATCCCGGCCCCGGCCTGTGCAAACCCATATGCGGAACTGCGGCACCACTGGTAACTACTAAGATGGCAGTGAAGCTTGCCTCCCATGCAGAAGGACCCCAATTTGGTTTCCATCCCGTGTGGTCCCACATCCACCTGTGTGGAATGAATCTATGTCACAACTAATGTATAACTATGGAGACTGCTCTGGGCCCTCCCCCTTTTCTCTCTATCTCTCACTTTTTCTCAAACAAAATAAATCTTAAAAAAAAAAGAAAAAGATGGGATGGAGGGAGGGAGGAAAGAAAAGGAAGGGAAGGAGGGAGTGAGAGAAGGAAAAGAAAGGGAAGAGAAAAGGAAAAACCACATGCCCACAAAAGGCTCCATCACTCGTGCTAAAGTCCATGATTTAATACCCGATCAGATTGCACTTTCAACCTCTCCCAGAAACATTCGTAATCAGCCAGTATGAAATCTTTGGGTTAAGCACCAGTAAGGTGATCTGTCGCATGGACCCACCCTATTCCTAACCCCATCGAGAGAAGAGGCATTCTACATGATACAAAACCTGTTCTCCTTCCCCCAAAACATGTCTGGGAAAACAAACAAACCCTTCTTTAGCTAGTAGCTCCCTTGCCCCACTTTTCTTCCTATAAAATCCTTTGTTTTGTACAACTCCTCAGAGCTACCTTCTAATTGCTAGATAGGAGGCTGCCAATTCATGAATTGCTTAATATAATAAAGCCAATTAGATGTTCACATTTACTTGGTTTTATGTTGTTTTTTTAACAAACAAAACCATACCTGAGGAGCTTTAAGGGAAAATACTAGAACTGATAACTCATGGTTTACTGATAAGAGCAAGAACCAAACAAACTGTGTGCCCAAGTCTTTGAAAGTCCAAAACACAGAATGTCAGAGTTTGGAGTAAGGAAAGGTTTACTGATTGAGAAAGTGCCAGCCGAGAAGATGGGAGACCTAAGGGTGCCTCAAATCCACCTTGCTCGCCAGAAGAGGTTAACAGTTTTGAAGGGACTGGGGAACCAGTGTGTGGGAGTGCAGGTTGGGCAGAGTTTAATTGGAGGAACCTGGAACTTGGAAAAGGGCATCAGCACAGGATCTTGGACAACAGACCCTTGGCTTCTTTAAGGGTTCTGGTGTTCAAGTTCCAGTTATATCCTGGTCCTTTGGTTCCATTGGTGTGGGGGGTGGTGGTGGGGAGGTGGGGAGCAAGACTTTGATACTGGGTGCAGCTGGAGGTCACAGGTCTCTGCACATGCTTTGGCTGCATGACTTGTGGTTTTGGTCTATTGTCTCTGAAAAGCAACTCAGTATCTCATTAAACAGGACCATTTTGAGCTGGTTGTGCTATTGCAGTGAGGTGCTCCAGCTGGGAGGCATTGTGGCCAAGAGAGTCACAATCCCCAGGACTGCCATCACCCCAGAGTGCCACACCATCCTCATCTTCATGGTTACCGGTACTTTTGGTCTAAGGTGGGGAAAGGTTTGATGTACAAAGGTGCCCAGTGCAGTGTTGCAAATAAATAGGAAATGATGCAAATAGCCTGAGTTGTAAGCATGGAAGGAAATTGTAGAAGAGATTATCATAAAGATGTCACTGCAGCTTCTGTGTGCACAAGAAAATGTGGGCTCATTCAGGCCGCCTGCGGTGCCCCCAACAATCCCAGGCTCCTAAGCACAGGGCATGGTTCCAGAAAGGACTGGAGGAGGAGAGTGAGAGCTAAGGGTTCATCTGACTTGCACAGTTTTCATAGTATGACTATGCTACTTTTAGAGAAAAGCATCTCTATTCCCCACTCAGCTTCATTCATTCATGTCTCTAAGTGCAAAACTGCTGAATGAAACAATAGTCTCATAAATTTTATTGAGACATACATGGCGTTCCATTTCAGCTCAAGATCAGCATATTTTTCACAGGTAGAAAAAGAGATCAACAAAAGCCTGACCAAAGCAGCAGAATGGAAGAGAAACACGAGTTCGGTATGACTCTGTAACATCAGGGGATGGCTTGTGGCATTGAGACGAGCAGAGGAGTGAGCAGGGCAGGGCAGAGATGAGAGCAGCAGCAGTGCTGTGCCGGGCAGACTGAGAGCAAAGGAAAGGGGTCCAGCCTGCAAATGTCATTTGCTTCATCATGAATGGTGTAATTGATTTTAATGTAAAAACTCATTGCCATACCTACTTCTCTTGATTCCTAAGATTTTTGGAGCCTCATGTTTTGTAAGGTGAATGCCTCACTTGCCTCACTCTAGTTATTAACATGAGGTAAGTCTATAATGAAAAAATAAAATACTTTTCTACCTATCCTATCATATCTTCCCCACCTGGAAAAACAAAACAAAACAAAACATGGATGAAAACTGCATCATATGTTCTTTCCTCTACTGGGAAAACTCCTACATAGCCTTCAGGTCTCCTGGTCACTGTAGCAGACTTGGGCGCCCCAGGTGGGGCACGGCTGCCATGTGCCTACTGCCTTCACAGGCAGAGTGCCCTTACCAGGGGCCACACATTCTGAAGGCATGAACATCTCTCAGTTTGGGAAGTCTATACCAGAGGCCTCAGAGCCGGGTCCTTCTGAAGGAAGAGACCCTTGGACCCTCAGGCCTCAGGGAATTTCTTACTGAGCCAGGAAGCTACCCTCAGGCTGGGGGGTTAAGATAGGAGACTTGCACTGGCACTGGTCACACCTGGGGCCTTGTCAATTGCCTTCCTTCTCTGGGAGGCAGCAGGGTGCCTGGCACCTGAGTCCAGAGACTTGGCCTGGGACTTAGTATCTGGCTTTGAGCAAATCACCATGTCCCTTGGAGCCTCAGTTTACTTAGTCCAATTAGAATCATCAGCACCCAGAGCTGGTGTGAAAATTGAATTGGGCAATGAGGAAGGTCCCAGCTACAGTGAGCACTCAACCAATGTGAATTTCAATATGAATTTACATTCTCTCCTGAAAGATACAGCACAAGCAATCTGGGCAGATTTTGTAACCTTTCCTTATGTGGAGAAAAAAGGAGTTTTATGGAAATAACCTCACAGGGTGATCTGATCATAAATTCCTAACTGGGCATATCATGGTGGGTAGACACATCTGAGGTCTCTAACTTCTTTAGTGAAAAACTTTTAAGCCATCCCTGTCCATTGTTCTTGTGCATCTAGGTTAATACATCTTTGAGATGCCAGAAATAATACCCCTGGAAGGCATAACCAGCCTTGGGAAAGCACATAATCTTAAGTATCCTGTAATCCAATTCCCATCTTGCTTTCTCCCACCTCCATATAAACTTCTTTCTGTTCCCTCAATTTCAAACACATAAAAGAAGTTGCAAAACTGTTATTCTCCAGAGCATTTGAGATCTTGCTCCCCAGCATATGTGTTCAGTTTGGTTCAAACTCATAAAAATTCTGTACAGGTTTAGACATTTTTTATGTCAACACTTATCTATAGAGCATTTTAAAGGTAGACACATATTCCTTATGCTCTCTATTCCTTGGCCCTCAAACTTAGTGGGTCATCAGAGCTTATTGATTTCACCTGTTCAGTAGCTGCTGCTCAATCCCCACCGCCACAGTCCTAGTCAAGGTCCTGCCGCACCTGCAGCCCATACACTGCCCTGTTGACGTCTTCCGGCAGGTCCTGAGCCAGGGTCTCCCCTCCTTGAAAGTGTGCACACTTCATTTCTGGGCACAGCCTACTAGCTGTCCCTGATTTCTGAGCCCTTTTACTTAGGCACCTGGCACATGTCCAAGCCTACCTTGCATCAGGTTCTAGACATGAGCCTAAGTACTAGATGTAAACTGCTTTATTTCTTAAAAGGCACCTGCCTGCCCTTTTTCTTTCTTCCCCCACTGGTTGGCTGGAACAAAAAAATGAACAACCATTTTGGACTGTGTGCTGAAAGCCTCATGCTCAAGACTGTAGGTCCAGGAGAATGGCTATATCCTCTGTCTGAAGCCCCAGCCTGACTGGTGCCCCCTACCTTTTCCACAGGGGCAGCTCTCTGTGTTCCAGCGTCAGCCCTGCAGCCAGGGCTGTCGGGCCCTCCCCAGTGGCTGGTCCGGCTCTGCACCTACCCCGCAGAATCCCTTTACCATGCTATCCTTGGTTGAGTGTTGCTGAGGGTGCCCTAGGTTTCCTCCAACCATCTGGAAATCCCAGTTCCTGGACCAACCTCCATCCCCAAGTCTTACCTGTAGCCTCCTCAGCCACAGGCCCTGTGCAGCCCACTCGTGCTTATCTCCTTGCTTCTCAGCCTTCTCCGGGCAGCATGCTAGCCTGCGGGGCCAGCCCCACTGCATGCTTTCTCTTCTTGCCCCTCCATTATTAGATGCTGGAGTGGGAAGTCTGTGTCTCTGTCATCATTCTATGGAGCAGACCCAGGGCCAGGTGCCATGCCTGGCAGGCACATCACGAATGCTCAGAGGGGAGCTCGTGGAAGTCCCGAATGCTCACAGAAGGCAGACAAGGCCAGGTTTGGCTCAGGCTCAGGGCAGAACTAGGTCAGTGTGAGGAGAAAGGGAGGGCTTGGGGCTGGCGGGTGGGAGCAGACTGTCTTTCAGGTCTACAGCCATGGGAGGATGTTCCACACAGAGGGCAGGGCCAGCTCCAACCATGCCCACGTGTGTGGCGCCCAGTGGAAAACAAATATGCAGGACCCTAGTTCAGAAATGATTGATAATTTCAAGACAGCAGAGCACTAAACACAATGTGGGGCCCTTCTAAGTGTGGGCCCCTGGGTGACTACATGGGTTGCACACACACAATTTGACCCTGTGTTCATAACCCGTGTTAAACACAGTGCCTGGCTCAAAGAGGACATTTGTCTCTCCCTCTGTCCCCCCCCCATTTACTCCCTCCCTCCCCTCCCCCCCTCCCCCCTTCTCTTCTTCACTGGACAGAGACTTATCAGGCACCCCTTGGAAATCAGACAGAGGTCTCATTCATTCTGGTGGCAGGGACGGAGAGCTACTGAGTAGACAAGCAGAACACAGGTAGTGTCAGACAGCAGCTAGCATGTTGGAGGAATAGAAGGCAGGGCAGGGCCCAGGGTGGCATGGTGACTAGACAAGGTGGTCGAGAAAGACGTCATGCAGAAGATGGCCAGCAGGGAGGCTGGTGTGTGGGAGCCGGGGAACACCGGACGCTGGCAAAGACAGGGTGGCCACACCTAGGATCTGTAGGCCCAGTAAGCACTTGGCCTGTATCTGAGTGAGATGGGGCCACAGGACGATTCTGAGCAAGAAAGGTCACTTCCCGACTCATCTAGCACCCCTGCAGTCACTGTGTGGAGAAAGACTGAGGAGTGCAAGGAGGGCAATGGGCTTCCTCTGAGGCAGCAGGAGATGGGGACAGTGGGGCCACAGGGGACAGGAGGCAGAGGTGACAGGATTTACTGCGGGGCCAGGCTTGGGTGTGGGACTGACAGGAGTGGAGGGTGATGTCCAGAGCTTTGGCCTGAGCAGCAGGGGCCGGGGGGGGGGGGGGGGGGGGGGGGGGGGGGGGGGGGGGGGGGGGGGGGGGGGGGGGGGGGGGGGGGCAGTGGGAGGGGGGTGCCCTATGCTGAGACAGACAAGACCAGTGGAGCCAGAGTGGCGGTGAAGACCAGAGCTTGTTTCTGCATGTACCAGACATCCGTGTGGCCCTGTGGAGGAAGCAGTTACCCGGGGCTCCAGAGCTGGGGTGGCCCAGGGCCTCCGGTATGCAGAGTGGCCAAGTCTGTAATGCAGCAGCATGCGTGCTGTCTGCTCCTGGAATGGCAGTCCCCGGTCGTGGAGGACAGCAAGTCAAGTCCACACACACGGGTTTGTATCAGATGATAGACTCAGCTCAGACTCCCAATGCTGTTCTCTTAGGGACTCTCATAGTCTCAGATCAGACAGACAGACAGACAGACAGGCACTACCATTCAGAAAACATCTGGTTTATTAAGATTAGCTGTGGCATACATTGGTTCCTTTAATAGTTCTAAACATGTCCCCACTAAGAGCATACATGTAGGGGTATGTCAAGCTGCAGTGACCATAGCAAAGGAGTGAATTTCTTGGAAAATTATTCTGATCCTAATGGGTTTATGTCAGCAATGGTGATAAAAAGAGCAGGTAACCCGGAGCCTTGACATGGGTGCTGAGCAGAGCCAGGTGGGTGAGTGTTCAGAACACCCTTCTGTGCTCCCCCATGAGCCCCAGCACCTCCCAGAATCTGAGGGGGAAGCTCAGGGTGCACTGGGTGGCAGAAAGGCTGCCCTTCCGTCCCTACTCCTGCAAAGGAATGGGGCCCGATGGGGTTGGGACCCCCACTGACTGCAGGTGGCATCTGTGCCTAGAAAGATTTTCAGGCATGAAACCAACTTCTGCATGGCCCAGCGTGACCTCTGGGTTATAGGGAAGGTTCACATCAGTGCTTGGGTTTAGGATCCCGATGTGTCATGATCCCCCAGATGGGTTTGGATCAGCTGTGTCTCTGGGGTCTGCTCCCTGGCTGGCCTTCGCCCTCCTCTCACTTTTTCAAGGTCAGGCTGTGTGTGACAAAGCTTCCCTTCCAAACCCAGTAGCTCTGCTCCTTTGCTACGGCACAGCCGTGAAGCAATGTATCAGCACGGAGCCGTTAACTTTCAGAATTCATTCAATTGGAGACTCAGTTTTCCTGGAGTCCCCAGCACAAAACTGCAGACGCAGCTGATGTCGGGCTTTTACACTTACTCCTTATTTGGCAGGGGGAAGTGACACCTCCAACCTGGCCCCTCTCCTAGATTTTGAGTCAGTCCCGGTTTCAAATATATGTATTTTTCTTTTTAACACAGGCAATTCTTTAACCAGATATGTGTGACTAGATTTATCTCTGTAGGAGCTTGCATATAAATTCATGCATCCAAAAGATTCCTGGTCAAACCATGTGCCCGATACTTAATTTGGGAAGTGCTGGTGCTGTCATATGCTTCTGGGAGCAGCGGGGTTGGAGGGAGCTGTGGGGACTGTGTGACCTGAGCTGTCCCAGCTCCAGTGAGAATGGCAGGTCTGGGCTCAGGCGTGTCTTGTGGGTTGGGGGATTTGCAGTGTAGTGCGTGCTTTCCGTAGCGGAGGAGCACAGCATTCATGAAGTCTGGACTTTCACCCGGGTACTCTAGCTGAACAGGTGCCAGCCAGCCTTCTCTCAGGGCAGCTCTGATGTTGTTCCTCCCTCAAAGAGAAGCCAGAGAAATAAGATAGGGCAATGGAAGCTGCTCTCTGTGGGGGCCCGGGCCCTGCCTGCCAGGGCGTGGGTGCCTGGGCACTCGCTTGCCTCACAGACCTGGGCCCCAGCGCTGCCCATTGGATGGGGACCAGTCGCAGCTCCGACACGGTGCAGGCAGTTCCCTGCCCCAGAAGAACAGGGTGTGGGTGAGGGGCAGCAGTTCTGCTGCTTCAGGAAGCGGGGTGGGAGCAGCCCCTCCTGCAGCCTGGGGCCCCAGCCTGGCTGGGCGTCAGCATTCAGCAGGCTCCCCCAGTGGCTCTGCCCCACCCACCACCTCCGTGGTCACAGTTGCAGAAAGGAGCCTCATGAGGTCACAGTGAGTTCCACTGAGAGCTGAAGGTATTCCTGCGGTGGGCGGTGGTCCCCGTTTATTGCTGGCGCTAAGTGAGGCCATGGGCTGGCAGCCTTGGCACCTGAGGAATGCTGGTCAGGCGCTGCAGGACCTGGGCTGGAAGAGGCCCTGTCAGTCAGCCTCACCTGCCCACCCTGTGGCGTTGGGGCTGCAGGGCCACCTAGTTGAAACTCCCTTCTCCTGCCACCAGAGGTAGCTGTGCTGCCAGCACCGAGCTCCCAGGGTGGCTGTGGGCCCAGGCAGGCGGGAACCAGGGACAAGCCTGCAGGCCGCTGCCAGCCCTCGGGCCCTGCCTGCTGGGGCTGTGCCCTGGCGCCTTGAGCGCAGGCTCCCTGGCCAGCTTGTCTCATTCCTGTGCAGACACATTGGGCTCTGGTGCCTCTAAGCCCCCTTGGTCCCACCCACCCAAATAGTCTCTGCTTTAGAATATACGTTTTATATTAGACATTTCCTCTTCAATACACTCATCCTCTCATAATGTCAGGTAAAATGAGCCACGCAAGGAATGGGAGCCCTGCATACATAGTTCTCAGCAGGTAGCCTCGGGCTCCATGGTGGGAAGGAAGATGGAGTAGGGCCACTCGCCAACTTCTCTCTGTGGGTCAAGCCTCCCATCACCCCAAAGCCCGGCTCCTGCTGACAAGGAGCTGACATGGGTCGTGGGGGGCTGGGCCTCTGAGGGCACATGAGTCTGCCCAGTAAGCTGACGCCACCCACCTCATCCACTGCACCTTGGCCAGAGAAAAGCCACCGAGTGAGGCAGACGGGTGGTATAGGGGAGAAGACTGGAGGAGTGGGCAGGAGGGGGACTCCTTCAGTTATTGCAGTCCGGTGTCCCGGAGCACCAGAGTTCCTGGGAGCCTCGCAGGAGCTAGGAGGCAGGGCAGATGCTGCACTGCGTTTTAAGGACATCCCAGTACATACTATTTCTGGAAAACGGCCTATGACCCCTTTTTGTTTTAGTGTCTACCCTTTAAGGAAGATCCAGAGACAAAGAGCTTTACATGACAAGAATGTCTTTTTTTTTCTTTAGTAAATTATGTTAGGGATTCCTCCAATGTATGTTATATATATATATATATATATATATATGTATATATATATATATATATATATGGTGGGGTTTTTTTGCAAGCCATATCTGAGAAGCCAGCTTCTGCCCTTCCTCTGCCCACTTCCCCAGATGTGGGACAGCTGACTGGACAGTGCCCTCAGGGCGGGGACCCTGTTCTTGCCGCCACTGTCCTTTGAGAGACCCACATGTTTATTTCATGGAAGACAGAGTTGGTTACTTCAGGAAGCTCCTTGTGGAGAACGTGGTAGGCACCTTCGTAAATCTGCAATGAGGAGAGACAGGAAATCAGGGCTAAAGGTACCAGGAGGAAGGCATCGGATGGAGTCCCGACTTCCTCCAGCCCCCAGGACTCCCTTCTTCATGATGCCAGTGCCTTCAGATTAGATGATGGTTCAAATAAGTGAAGATGCCCCAACAGGTTCTAGCACTTCCGTTTTTCAATCAACACATACCTCGCCTGTATTCCGCTTCTCTCTTTAGCCGCAGGCCGGTCTGGGCCTCCAACTCAAGTGGGGACTTCCATTCCCTGCCCCCACGTCCCCACTCCCTTCGGACCTCAGCCCACACGTCTACCTGCACTTCTGTTAGCCCACAGCAGCACTCCTTGGCACAGGCTCCAGTGACCTCCAGTTGCCGTCACCAAGGACACTTTTGCTCTCATATTATTTGACTTCTCAGCAGCATTCAAAAGCTATAACCTTCCAGAAATGCTTTCCTCTTGTAGTTTCTTTCCATTCTTTTCCCAGATCTCCAATGAACTCTGTAATAGGTGTCTCAGAATGGAGCTCTGGGCATTCCTCAAGTCTGTGTTTCCCTGTGTCACCCATCTCCAGATAGGATGTCAGAGTCCCCTCCTTGGTGCAGGCCAGGGTCAGTATTCATCCTGAATTACTTGGTCTCACTCCCTACAGTCATTTTCTCTCCAGGTCCTGCCAGGCTGTCCCCTGCCTTTACTGGCACCACCCCAGGCCAACCCCATCCTCCTGGCCTGAGTGACAACACTGTCCTCCCATGTGGTATCCCTGCCTGCATGCTTGTTCCCATTTGTCAGCTGGGGGATGCTTTGAGAACTGAAGTCAGAGGATGTTGCTCTCCAGCTCAGAAGGCACTTAGTTTATAGAACTAAGAGGAAAAGTCCAGACTCCTCCTCTGCTGTCAGGCCCCTCCCACCACACACCAACCTGTCCTCCTGCCACACGGTGCCCGTATCCTTCTGGATGCGTGCAATCACCGAGATCTTTGCAGCTTTGGTCTTCAAACTTGCCCTTCCCTCGGTCTGGAATGTTCTTCCACCACTCAAGTCTCTGTCAGCTTTCAGGCTTGCCTGCCCATCTGAAGTAGGTGTTTCACCCTTTCTCTGGTCCCTCTGTCCCTACCCTCTACTTCGTTTCCTTCAGGACACTGACCCTCTCCATCACGGTCATCCTGTCCAGTTACCTGTCTGTTGCTCACCCCACTAGGGCACAGACTGCTTGGGAGGCTGGGGTTCTGCCTGTCTTGTTCTCTGGGCCTGGCGCAAAGTCAGTGGCCAGTGAACACTTGGACCAAGGAAGAAATGAATGAATGGAGAATGAACGAACAAATGAGTGCTCTGCATGGCCTGCTTTTATAAGGTCACCAAAGTTCCAGGCCGGGGAGGGGCAGAGCTGAGAGATCCTTCACCCAAACTGCAAAATGCACAGGACATTTTATGCTCTCCAGCATGAGGAAGAGCCACTTCTCCTTTTTCTCCTTCTTTCTGTTCATCTGTGAGTCCACATGTGCAATTCCTAATAGAGTGAGGGCAGCACTGGACAGTTTGTAGACGTGAGAGTCTTTGTCAGCACCGTGAGGAGTGGAGAGGCCCAGTACACTCGGGTCAGAGGCGGTGAGCTTGGATCCCGGCCCCACCGCTCAGTAAGTGTGGGATCTATAGTGAGGGGCCTGCCCTTTAGAACTTGGCAGGAAATGGCCCTGGCCCTGGGGCTTCCATGTGTCCACTGCACAGGCCAGAGTGGCATGTCTGAGGACATAGCCATTCATCAGTGCACTGGGGCTGTGGTCTGCTCAGCCAGCCACAGAGAGCCGCCTGCAGGGTCAGCTGTCACTTGACAGATACACAGTACATGCTCCTCCTCCTCCCCATCCCCCCAGTTGGGGTGCTTCCCAGTTTAGTCAGACAAATGAAAACAGGAACATCTGGTCCCCCAAACCACATTTTCCACCTTGACAGGCCCTCCAAGTTAGTGCCTCGTGGACTGTGTGTCTGCCAGGTCATGTGGCTAAGTCACAGGTCCCATCCCTACCACAGGACAGGCCCTTGCTGAGTCCCTTACAGATCCCAGCCTGCCATGTCCCACTGTGCTGTGCACCCAGAGCCGGGGAGCTGGACTCGAGCTGCTGCGGCTGCAAACCAACCCACAGGGAGGCTGGCCAGCCAAACACCCTGGACGTGGCAAAGTGGGAGACGTGCTCTTGGAGACCTTTCTTTGACCTGTACCCAGTGTGGGTTTTTCCTTTCTTAACAGGACATCTTCTGAGTGTTCTCTCTTTATTCTTTTCAAGCTTGTTCACACGAACAATCAGTTAAGGGCTCACGTGCTTGCTTTGAATTAACAGCTGCCTCATATTCCTGGTACTTATTTTCCCCTGGAGGTTCTGGGCAGACACGTCCAAAGGGACACCACTTTCCCAGCCTTGGGGAAGTGAGGGAGGGCAACTGCTCACCTTGAGTGTTTTGTCCTGGCTCTTGGCAGACTCCATGAGCAGATAAGCCCCTTTGCTGTCACATAGGCGGTCAGCAGAGCCCTGGAGCAGCAGGAAGGGCAAGGTCAGCTTGGGGAGGGCCCGCTCTACCCGTGAGACGGCATTGAGCAGCTGGATGCCAAAGCACACTTTCAGTCCTGCCCGGCAGATGAGGGGGTCTGTGTTATAAAGATCGACCTGGAGGGAAACAAAGAAAGAGGGTTCTACTTGTTCATAGGCAAGGGACTCCCCTACTTCCTGTTGGCTCTTGCTTCTACTCTGGCCTGAAGAGCTGCTCCCATTCAGTCAGCTTGGTCGGGGGCCCAGGTGCCAAGACCAGCAGTGTGGCCAGCCCTTCTCTGACCCAAACCTGCACTGCTCTGGATGCTTCTCTTCACAGGCTTTGTCCGTGCATTCCACAGCTACACACGTGCCTGTAGACAGGTCCGAGCATTAATTTATATGGTTTTATGTAGGTGGCATTGTATTGTTCACTTGATTCTTTCACTCAGGGAGAGCTCTGAAGATGTTCTGGTGTTAATCCTTGTGGATTTTGTTTTCTCTAAGTCTGTCTCCCCTGACTTGGTGTCCACCTGGTGAAAGTGGGTGAGGGGCACACACAAAATGCAGTGGCAACAGGGGCCATGGTACAAGGCATGGGGCTGGGTCAAGGAGCCCCTCAGATGCTTTCGCAGGTACCATCCTAAGGGCTTCAGGAGACGTGAAGTTCAGGGCAGGCCTGGGCTGTGGTGGGCGCCAACCTCCATGTCCTCTGGGCTGCAGGAGGTGCCTGCTGCTCCCAGGGATGCCTGCTGCCTACCTAGGGAATGTGCCCAGAGGCTGGGTCCCCCTCCCTCAATCACCAGTCTCATACTCTCCCTGCTTATGGCTCAGAATCCAACCCAGCCCTGCCCAGCGCTGCCCTGACACCATGTCCTTGTTCTCCCTGGCCTGCCTCTAAGGGGACAGTGGGTTGCCTGTACCCTGTGGCCCCAGATGGGGCATTGGCTCCACAAAATCTGGGTGAGAAGTCTCCAGAACTCTCTCAGACACGCATGGGCAGGTGTGAGGCCACAACACCTCTTCTCTTCTTTCCCTCATCCTTGCCAGTGGTTCTTGGCTGGTTGGAAAAGTGCCACATGGTGTTGGTACTAGATAAGGGATCACAGGGGCCATGGGGTTGGAAAGTGCAGGGACAGCTGGAAGGAAATGTGCTTCCAGCTGCCTGTGAGGCTGTCAGAGTGTCCACTGTGTTCCAATCTGATTCTCCAAGGGAAAAAACTACAGCTCTCTTCTGTTACCATCCAGTAAGGTCTAGTCCAGAATTCCGGATCTACGCTAAGAGGAGACAGGATATTCTGGGTCACCCCGGCCATCCCTGATTCCTCCCATGCTGGGGCACAGAGCATGCAAACCAGACCATTTGTGAAAAGCCACATGAAACAGATTAGCCATTTCTGGTGGCTGAGCTGAAGTGAATACTGCAGGGCAGGGCCATCTGCTTGGGGGTTGAGAAGAGACTGCAGGGGCAGTGCATGGGCAATGTGTGGCCACAGCAGTTGCTCATCCAGGGTCTGCAAGGAACCCTGTTAGAAAAGAGCCCTGGGAAGCCGGGATGGCTCAGTGGGTTAAGCGCTCACTTTGCAGCTCTAGGGACCGAGGATCGAATCCCGGCCCTGGCCCATGTGGACCCATATGCTGAGCTGGGGAGTGCCCCCAGTTCAGTTCTCACCGGGGCGAGACCCCAGCCCAGTTCCTGCCCTGTGCAGCCCTGTACCCACCTGTGGAATGAAACTATGTGGAAAAATCAATGATGTGCAACTATGGAGACTGTTCTGGGCCCTCCCCCTTCTCTCTGTCTCTGTTTCTGTATCTCTCTCTCTCTCTCTCTCTCTGTCAAAAACAATAAAAATAAATTAAAAAAAGAAAAAAAAAGAAAAGAGAGCCCTGGGCTTACAGTCTGTTGAGAACTGAGGCTAACAAAGCAATGGCAACTGAAGCATCACTGACCGGACAAGTACTCTATGCCCAGCATGGTGCCAGGGAATCATGTGCAAGATCTCACTTATGGAAAAAAAGTAAGAAGAGCTGACATTCTGGAGCTCTTTTTTCCTATGTTTGTGTACCACATGTTTGGACTGGTGAACCTTCAGAACCTTCATAAGCACCCTGTCTGCTGACCCCTGTTCTGCAGAGGAACCTGCTTGTTATTCGTTATTCAGTGCCTATTCTCTACAATACAACCCTGGGTGTTTCATTTGGAACACGACCACCCAGAATAAAGACTACATTTCCCAGGCCCCCTTGTAGTTAGGTGTGGTCATGTGATCATCTTCTGGCCAATGAGAAGTGAGCAGCCATGCTATGTGCACCCTCCAGTCAAGACTTGTCCTCTTTCTCTCCTCTCAGCTGCCAGAACACTGAGTAGGGAGGCAGTTGTGGCCCCAGGGACAAGGGCCACACCCCAGACAGAGAAAGCAACAAGATGAATTGGAGCAGATGGGGCAGGTGACACTGTAAAGTCCTCGTACAGAGGAATAAGTTTCTCTCCTCTTGAGGCCCCCTTTGTTGGAGTCTGGGTCTTCAAAGGCTGGCAGCCCTACTAACAGCACTCCATTCAATCCTGCAGGGGACTTGTCCTTATGATAAGGTGACCAGATTTTAACATTGGTAAAGCGGGACACCATTGACTGGGGGGGAGGGGGTTCTTGATTAAAAATTTTGTCTATCTCCCGCTGTTCCCTAGCTTGTCGTGCATTCTTTCAAAAAATCGGGACTTTTTTAAAATGCCGCGGGATGCGGGACAAATTGTTAAAAATCGGGACTGTCCCGCCAAAAGCGGGACGTCTGGTCACCCTACCTTATGAGCTCACAGGACCAGAGCCCACTTGGCCCCCTCCTTTCTGAAGCAGCCTGCCACCTTGCCCTGTTGACCTGAAACATCCTGGCCACAAGTGGCCTCTTGGGGAGTTTGCGCCTGGGTTTAATTGCTCTGACAGCCCTAGTGGCTTCCTGTTCTTGGCTCCATTTTCCACATCTTGATCACGTAGGCCCTGTTTACACAATGGCCAATTCTGGGCTTGGGAAAAGAGCCACCAGATGTGTTGGGGAAAGGTTAGGTCCCTGGTGTGAGCCACAGCCAGGGCAGAGGGCGAGGGACAGAGGGAAAGTGGGGTTTGGAGCGAAGAGGAGGACCACACCTCGAAGGGAAACCAAAGCTCGAAGGGCCAGACCCTCCCTTCAAGTATCCATTCTGGCGCAATCACAGCAGCCTTTGCTTTTTGATAGCTTAAGATCTAAATCCACCAAAATCCTCCTTGCAGGCTAGGAATGTCTGCTGTTGGCCCCAGGAAAGAGATGGAAAGGGCTCTCCCTCCTAGACCAGGCCCAAGCCCAGGGCACCGATCAACAGAACAAGCCCATTGGAAACCAAAGACGAAAAAGTCCCCAAAGGTGGCTTCCTGTAAATTCTATTTCTATGCCATTCTTGAAAGGACAGTTTGAGAAATGGAGAATAGAAGGGTGGTCAGGGATGGGGCAGGAGAAAGTGGGTATGCTATACAAGGGTGACATGAGGGATCTTTGTGATGATGGGCTGTTCTGTGGCTGCACTGGACTGATGTCAATTTCATGGTTGTGATATTGTCCTGTCGTTTGGGGGGAAATTGGGTAAAGGGTCCATGGGATCCCTCTGTATTATTTCTCACAGCTACATGTGAATCACAGTGGTCTCGAAACAAAAAGTTTAATTAAAAGCATACAACAAAGACATACAACAAACGCAGTCTTTGGCACTCTCTCTCTACCCTCCTTCCCCTGTGTTTTTGGATCACAACTGTTCCTGCAAGCTGAGCACAGTGCCTGCTGGGGACACGTCAGCCAGAGGCTGTGGGTCCAGATTCTAGTGACCACATCTTTGCTGCAGATGACTGACCTCTGGGGGTGCCTCTACTGGATGAGACTTGAAGTCTATTTTTTCTTGTGGGGGCAGTGGGTCAACTGACAATATGAGGGAGATCAGAAAAGTGAGGAGCACCCAGCCATGATCTGGGCAAGGCTCTTCTCTCCAAGACCCACTTTGCTGATTTGTGAAATGGGGGTGATAGTGGAAGTGCCTCAGGGGAATTTCAATGAGATGATATAGCCACAATGCCAAGCCCAGGATGTGGTCCCACAACATGGTTGACAATGTGTGAATTACATCTGAATCTGAAGTTGGAACAGAGGGAGGAGAGCCACTCCCCACTGGAGTCCTCTCTGCCTCAAGACTCCAAGCCACATAACCTTCGGTAAGGACCTACCTATTCCTTATGGGTCTCAGTTTTCCCACTGAGGGGACCTCGAAGGTTCCTCTTAGGTTTTAAGTTTCACAGGCTGTGATATTTTCCTGGCCTCTTGTGTGTGTTCTAGCAATCCTCTAGTACCTTCCCTGTTCTCTGCGACTCTGAGAGCTCTCAGAAAGATTGAACTTGACAGCCAGGAACATGCCAACTGGGGCTTCTGGATTTAGAACACTGTCTCAATGTGAGGAAGAAACTTTGCCCTAAAGCACAGTAAATAGAGCTGCAATCCCCAGCTGGGAGTTTTCTTAAACTTGACTGAGCAAAATCTAGGCACTACCACTACATTCAAATCCCTTGACCTATTTTTTTTAAATCTGTTCTGTGATGGAGTGCAAAATTACATTTTTTAATTAGGATAATATTTAAAATAATGAATACATTGAGCCCTTAATTCTGTGTCAGGTGCTATGTTAAGCACTCTACTTGCACATGCTCATTGAATCTTCATAGGAACCCAATGTAGGTACTATTACTATTATGACCACTTTACACATGAGAAGAGAGGCTCAGAGAGGCTACGTAACCCACCCAAGGTTACACAGCAAGTAAGGGGCAGAGCTAGGATAAGAATTAGACAATCGGGCTTCCCCATCAGCATTCTTAACCACTTGCCATGCTATGCTACCTGTCTAGAGAAGGGAAAGTAGAGGTCAGTCTTGTGGACTCACAGGACAGCCAAGAGCTGTAGGTGGCACTCTTCAGAAATGACAGAGGTGGGTCCCTGGTGAGGACCATAAAAATCTAGGTGTGACAGATAGTGAAATGACTTGGTGGGTCCCACAGGTTGCCACCCTTCATACTGCCAGAGGGGATGGGGAGCCTTCCTGGGCACAGCAGACATGTGTCCTCCTCGTATGACATTGTTTCCCACTTCACAGAGAAGTAGAGCCGAGCAGGCCCGATCTGCAGTGCCCCCTCTGCTACCTGCCTGTGTCTACAGCTGAGTGTTCCTGACCCTCCTTCCCTCCAGGCTCCTCCCTTTTCCTGTGGAAGCCTCACCCTTAGACCTGTGCTTTGGAGCCCATCCCAGGATTTCAACCTCTTTCCTCCATTATTTAGATCGGTTTTAATCTGTCCATTTCCACCACAGGGAAATCAGGTAGCCTTCTCTGGCATATTGGAGAGAGTGCACACCAACTCTACCCAAGTGATCTCTGTGAAATCTAGGAACCCGCGGGAACCCTACAAGGATGGGTATGTCTTTGCAGAAACAATCCCTTTATTTCCCACCTTTGCTTTGAATGGTAATTTGTTGCGGAAAGACTTAATAGGAAATCCTCTCTATGTATACTGGCTTCCACCTCCCATCTCCAGTGGCCTTTCCAGCTCCTTGCCCTTAGACTATGAACATCTATTCTCTTTCGGGCCTCCGCTCAGACTTCGCCCCTTCAGGGAGGACTTCGTGACTCCCCAGCGCTCATGGCTAGCAGCCCTTCGCTGGCCTCGCACTCACCCTGGTGGTCAACCAAGTGTCTGTGCGCCTGCCTGCCTGTGTCCCCACTGCAGTGCCAGTGCCCCCGGCTGGGCTGCTTTTGCTGTGTCCCGACTCAGGAGGCCCTTGCTACATACTGGCAAATGAATGAAGAGCCAAACGTTTGGTAGCCCGAGCAGCGCCTCTGGGCTCTGGGGGCTACGCAGATCAGACGGCTGCTGGGCACCTCTGCGTCAGGCCCACTAGCTGGCTGCTGGCAAAGGGGCTGTTCACATTGGAATGACACTCGTGGGCCTAACAGGAAATGTCCCTCATCAGTTCATTTGACTAACACCTGGGCATGAAAGAGGAAAACCCCTGCAGGTGAGTGCTCCAGAGCAGCTTGGTATCGTTTTCCTGTGGCTCACCAGGCTGTGTTCTCATGAATATCAGGCTTGTAGAATATTCTAAATGCAAATAATAATTTAAGGGGAAGCCGGGATGGCTCAGTGGGTTAAGTGCTTGCTTTGCAGCCCTGGGGACCGAGGACCGAATCCTGGCCCTCGCCCCTGCGAACCCATATGCTGAACTGGGGTGTGCTTCCCATGCAGGAGGCCCCTAATTCGGTTGCTGCCCCCAGTTTCAGCCCCTGGCTCAAGGGGGCATGCCTCCCATGCAGGAGGCCCCCAGTCCAGTTCCCACCCTGCGCAGCTGCTGCCCACCTGTGTGGAATGTAAACCATGTTGAAAAATGATGACGTACAACAATGGAGACTGCTCTGGGCCCTCCCCCTTCTCTCTGTCAAAACCAATAAAGTAAATCTTAAAAAAAAAAAAAAAAAAGATTTAGCATAGGAACTGGCCTGAATCTGGAAGCTACTGAACACTGGAAGCAGTCCTGGCAGTGCCAGTGTGTGCTCCCTTTCTTCCCGTGTCCTCTCCTCTTGGCCCTCCCCCCAGAACACTGAGCCCAGTCTCCCTGGACACCCCTGCCTCCAAGAGCCCTGCTGTGCTTCCCACGGTCTGTAGGGCCAAGTCCAAACTCTTCCTGTGGCTTGTGAGGGCACATGGGATGGGGCTCTAGCCTCCCTTCCACTTCCTCCCTCAACGCTCCCCTGCCCCTTGTACCTCTGGGCCCCTCAGCCTTGGCTGCCTTTCGCGTTTCCCCTGTCTTTAGACACTTAGTTCAGCTGCCTCTTCCTGAGGGGAGGCCCCACCCTCCCCTGGGGCCTTGTGTGTGCTGTCCCAGGCTCCTGCTCATTTCAAGTGCTCATCTTCTATACCCACAGACTGGGGACTGTCCCTGACCTTTTAAGTTTCCAGAACACACCTTTCCCATACCCTTAGTCCTGTCTGCTAGCAAATGCCTGCTCCCCTTTAAGGCCCAGTTCAAGTGTTTCTTCTTGCTAACAGGTGCCCAGACACTTAGCAAAACTGAGGCATGTCTCCCCAGGGGTCCTGCATCTTTTCCGATGTGTCTTTAAAAACAGCTGTGATAATAACAGCTCCCATCTACCTAATGTCTATGCTAGGCCAGGATGCAGCCTGGCCTCCCAAGTGACCTGAGGATCAGTGATACTGAGTGTGGTTTCCAAGATCACACTGTGGTACAAAGAGACAGAGCTAAGGAGCTGCTCCCAGACTTAGGCCTTTAGTTCTTCCCACCAAGCCCTCTGCCTGTCTGGCCTCTGTGGCAGAGTATTATGCACCTTTCTCCCCCTGTGACTGTGACCCCAGTACATAGGGTGACTTATTGGGTATCTCTGGCCTCCAGCTCAGGGCTTGGCCCAACGTGGGAGCTCCATGCCAGCTTGTTGACTTTACATGCTGCCTTCAGGATGGCAGAGGAGCGGAAAGTCTCCCAGGCTCAGCTGAGTGAAGTCAGTCCCATTTACCAGGGGTCCACGTTTGTGCTATGATCACTGGAGAAGGCACCCAACTTTGGTGGCAGAAATTCCCAAGTCAGATAAGAACCATCAAAAATAAGGACACCACAGTTCTACTTTGGATATAAAGAGATTCATCAGGATTAGCTTACATGGGTGAACTGTCACCTAATCAAGGGCATGTGAATGACTGAATGTTTTTTCCCCAAGGATTACTTTTTGCTATTAAAGCTTGAACTCCTGGACATCCTGGTAGGTCATGGCCCCAGACACGTGGGCATGCCGGTCTGCACACACCTACCACAGGGTGCTGGGGCCTCGCTCTGGAGGGCTGGGGGTCTTCACAACCAGAAGTGAGGCAGAAAGTCAGCCTCGCTTTTTCCTTGAGATGGAGGTCCCTGAAGTACAACCCTGGACCCAGACCTAGCTCCTGAGTGGTCGCTGAGGGAGAGGGAAGCAGCTACCACATTATCTGCTTAATCACACCAGCCATGGCCACCTTTTCACAAGCCCAGGGATTGAATAAATAAGAGAAACGAGAGAATTACTAGGATCTTATAAGACCACTTTCATAACTGCTGGTCACAAACAGCAAAAACATATGGTCTCAAGTCTTAAAAGTTGGTGACAACCAAGAAAATCAGAATATGGACTACATAGAGAGTAATGATAAGAAATCATTGCTACTTTTCCAAAGTGTGATAATGGCATGGGGTTATACGCATGAATGTTCTTATTCTGGGTTCTTCCTCTTGGGCAACACATGCTGAACTATTCAATAGTTAAAGTTCATGGTGTATCTAACTTACTTTTAAAAGATTAAGATAAAACAATGTATCCACTTAATGACATTGGATTTGACAGTGATTTTTAAAAATATGACACCAAAAACTTAGGAAACAAAGAAAAAATAGATAAACTGGATCACATCAAAATGAAAGCCTTTTACACATCAAAGAACACTTCCAATGGAGTGAAAAAGCAACCCACAGAATAGGAAAAAATATTTACAAATCATATATCTCATAAGGAGTTAGTGTCACAATATATAAAGAACTATCACAATTCAATAACAATAAAACAATCTGATTAAAAAATGGATAAAGTACTTGATGGGCATTTCTCCAAAGAAGATATATAAATGGCCAATAAGCACATGAAAAGATGCTCAACATCAGTAATCATTAGGAAAATGCAAATCAAGACAATCAGGCACTCTCACTTTTGAGACTAAAGCCAAAAGAACTGAGAGTAGGATGTAGGAGTGGTATTTGCACACCCATGATCATAGCAGCATTATTTACAAAGGCCAAGAACTGGAAGCAGGCCAGGGGTCTATGGAGCGATGAATGGATAAGCAAAATGTGGTCTAGCCTCACATTGGAATGTGATTTTGTCTTAAAAAGAAAGGAAATTCTGACATGCTGCAACACATGGATGAACCTAGAGAATATTATGCTTAGTGAAATAAGTCGTATAAAAAAGGACAAATACTGTGTGATTCCACTTATGTGAGGTACCTCGAATGTCAGATTCATAGAGACAGAAAGCAGGATGGTGGTGCTAGGGCTGGTGTGGGGAGGGAGGAGGCCAAAGGGAAGTAGTGTTTAATATGCACAGAGTTGCAGTTTGGGAAGAGGAAAAAGTTCTGGAGATGGATGGTGGTGATGCTTACACAACAATGTATATGTATTATGTTTAATGTCACTGAACTGTGTACCTAAAAATGGTCAAGATGGAAACTTTTATGTTCTTCATAACTTATCACAATAAATTTAAAAAAATTGAAAATCCATATCCATGTTCTCCTTCCCCACAAGCCCGGTTTCCCATTCTTCATTTTGATTGCCTTTGCCAGTAGGAGCCAAACATCTGTAGGGCAGGCTTGGGGGCAAGAAGCACTATGGTCAGAGGCCCCTGCTTGGGGCTGTGTCTGGCTCCACCTCTTATTCAAGACTTGCCAAGTCAGTTGCATCAGATCCTCATGTTAATGGGGGTTCAACCCGGGGGTGTCTTTGTGAGAGCTTTGCCCAGGCTATGTTCCTATGTGAGCCCAGCTGAGTATGCAGCTTCCTTCTCTGACCATGTGAGGGTACCTGGATGAGCTTAGCTTGGCCTGCGGGACAGGGAGAATGCCTCATTCTGTCTTGGGTCTGAAAAAGCAGCTGGGACTACCCCCGACAGCCTCTGCAAAGTCACTAGCTTTTCTGCAGCTATTAAAGTCGCTGACTTCAGGGATCTGACTCTCACATGCTCAGAACTGCTTCTCCCAGAGTCAGCAGGAGAAGGGCTGGAAGCAGGAAATATCTGGGGTGGGGGTGAACAGATCAACAGACCCCATGTTGCAGGGCACAAAACCAAGGCACACCCATTCGCCAGCTGCCTCCATATGGAACTATACAAGCCAAGAAATATTCTAATGGCTCATTTTTTTAAAAGGAATTGGTCAATGATAGCTGCCTTAAATAGATGAATCCTCTTTGGGGAATATAAGATATGACTGATGGAGAGTCACAAAGTAAAATCGGCTAACCAAACTGGGAGTACTGGAAAGTTAATAACCGCTTCTGGGAGGGAACTGCTGTGGGAGGCTGTGTCTTGGGGACAGAGTGGAGGCTGAGGCCTATCTTTAGCTGTGGTTATAATTAGTCAAAAGCTTCAGTGTGGCTGAGCTTTCCAAGACCTGGCATAAGCCTTCCGACGGCCATGGGGGACGTTGGCCTCCAGCATGTGGGTTGGAGACCTGTGGGGAGTAGTAGAGCAGAGGGTGTAACCCTTGATGCTGGCATGTCTGAAACACTGGCTAGGGTCTGGAGCGGCACCCACCCAGAGAAATGAAATGAACTGAACTTGGCCACTCCTCACAGCTCTCACCATATGGCTGGCCAGCATGATATAAACCAGCCAGGATGCTCTTGGCGGGCATCCCCACGTATTTATAAAGGACAGAGACTAGGTTCTACAAGACAAAATGCCTCAATATATAAACAATGCATGTCCCCGGTGGAAGATGTGTTCAGAATCACAGGATCTCTTCCTCCCAGCTTCTATTCAGTTCACAGGCCAAAGGATAGAGCTCACAAAGAAAGCAATGCATTCTGTGAGTAACTGCAGGGGTAGCAACGGTGTGAGGGCAGGAGACGGGCATCGCCCCTCCTCACCTCATCCCCTGCATCCTTGGCTGGAGACCACTCAGCACATTCAAGGCTTTTCATGGTGGGAGGGATTCATCCCATCCCGGATGTGGAGTGATTAATATGTCAGTACTCCAGTTTTCTGACTAGGGACTCTAAATTTGTAGGCAAACTTCTTTGTAACCGGTGTTTTAGTGCCCAGAGCACTTGGCTTAGAGCAGAGAGGTCTGGACTCAAAATCTTACTTAGTAGCTGCGCCTCCTCTGGTAAGTGACCTGCCTGTTTGGGTCCAAGCTTCCATAACGGCAAGTGCTTGTAATAAGACTGTGTTCTCCGACTCGTGAGAATTGGAAGGGCTAGTCTGACCCAGAAGAGAGGTGCAACCACCGTGCACTGGGTGGTGCTGAAAAAATCCAAGCTACTTTTTGCATTATTCCTGGAGGTCACACGTGCCAGGAAAATGTGCGCCTGTGGGCTTGCAACTGTGAAATGATGCTAGTGAAGGATGCCGTGCTAACAGTCCTGGGTGGACTGTGAGAACACTTGCCACAGCAAACCCCAAACAAACATCCTGCTTGACATTCGAATGGCAGAGCCAGCCTGTTTCTCCAAAGACAGACTTCCAAATCTTCCCAGAGCCTGCCACCCACCGCCACCTCCTAAGCCTGTACGTTTCTCTGGGCCAGCAGGCTTTGGTAAGCTTGTTAGGCAAATGCTTCCTTTCCTTCTGAGGCTTTTATAGCTGCAGGGCTCCATGGGAAATATCTTAGTTAAAGATGTGCCTTAAGACACCCTGATGTTTGATCCGGGGAGGTACCTTTTCTGAGCACACTTTCCTCTGGGCGTTGCTATTTTTAATGCTCAACAGAAGGTTCAAAGGAAGACTCAGAGTGGGGACAGTGAGGGGTGAATTCTCTCTGCTGAGGAATAGAAACCCTTGCTCCTATTCATTCTGCTGCAGTTCAGCCTTGGGGCTGACCAGCCACCTCCCTCCTTGGGAGTCTTCCCAGCAGAGACATCATTAGTGTTTCTAAACAATCACCCTATTTACCTGACCAGTCAGAAGCCTGACTGATACATGGTGCTGTGCAACCCGGGTGCAAGGAGAGCCTGTGTGCTATATATTCACACCAGACTCGTCCATGTGCTTAAGGCCGTCAATGGAGTTTTCCATTATTGCAAAAATGAGATAAAAACTCAGAGTTGCTACTTTTTAACAAAGAGGGTTTAGAATCATTTAAATATCTCTTTTTTTCTTCCTCTTGGCCCAAGTACTTTCAGGCGGTGAGATAAACAAGACCGATTTGCACCTGCATGTTTCTCAGAGATCTCCAAGGGAGCTCCCCCCACCCTCCAACTGTTGTCCTAGTGCAGCTGCTGCAAAAATAATTGGTTTTACTAGAGACTGCACATTGAAGCCAGAGCCAATACGGGGGACGCTGGCAGGTGGAGGAGCCCCTGCCCCACAATGAATGAATGCTACACACAGAGCAATGCCCCTCAGCTACTGGCTGCATGGACCAGTAATTATAAAACAGGAAAAAAAGACCTTAGTGATTGCAAATACTAGCTGGAAGGAGGCACCCAAGCATGGACTTCTGAATCAAATCGGTTCAAATCCCAGCTCTGCCCCTGACTGGGCAAACTTGGACAAGTTATTTAACATCTGAACCTCAGTGTCCTTATCTGTGAATGTGTGTTAATGTTGATCTCATTCATGTCAGGATTAAATGAAACATGGCTTTGGTCTTTCTGGGTCCTCAAGTTGTACTTTTTCACCGTATAGATCTGCCTTTTATTTATTTATTTTTTTAAGATTTATTTTTATTGTTTTGAGAGAAGGCATGAGAGAGAGAGAGAGAGAGAGAAAGAGAGAGAGAGAGAGAGAGAGAGAGAGAGAGAGAGAGAGAGAGAGAAGGGCCCAGAGCAGTCTCCATAGCTGTACATCATTAGTTACGACATAGTTTTATTCCACAGAGGTGGATGTAGGGCCACGCAGTGCAGGAACTGAACTGGGGGCCTCCCTCCCACATGGGAGGTAAGAACCTTCGCCCCTGAGCTATCTTGGGGGTTACCAGTTGTGCCACAGTTCAGCCTATGGGTTTGCATGGGCTGAAGCTGGGAACTGAACCCCGGACCTCACAATTATGAGGCACATGCTCAACTGCTGAGCTATCCTGGCATCCCTTAGATCTATCTTTTCAAATTACATGTTTTTTTTCTTTACTCAAATATTTTTTGACCCTGGTAGGTCAAATTTGGTTCTAAGATGTGGGTTTGAGAGGCACTATGGGTTTTAAAAATTAGATTAAGTTAAAATTAAAATTGAATTTTGATGACTTGGGTGCATCAGGTATCCTCTGGCTTCACATAGGCCCCACCACTTCCTAGAGCCTCTTACCATCCTGATTCATAGAAAGCTGCTGGCCCTGGAGGCCAGCAAGTTTTGACCCCTGAGCAAGAATGTCTCCTTCCTCCACACCAGGGATGATTCACATTTAGTTGCCCACTGTCAAGTGACTCAGAAGGCCAGGCAGTCAAGTTTTATAATGAAGCTAAAGACCAACTGCTCAAGTCCCAAGGAAACCTGGGAAAGCCAGAGCACCCCATTCCATTTTACAGAGTCCTTAGGAAGCCACCGATGTCATAATTTCAAATTCCTAAGGCAAGATTGGAAACTGAGGCAGAAGAGTGGCAAAATGATTTTCTTAATCCTGAAGATAATCCCAGTGTCTTCCAGATGCCTGCTGCCTGTCCACTGGCCCTAAGTCTGCGTGGATTGCTGCCACCACAGACGGAGCAGGGCTGGGAACCACAACCACCTAAGCTCTCAGACGAGTGCCACCAGTGGGTGACCCAGGCAAGTCCGCTCATCTTGCAAAGCTTTGGTATACTCAATGGGGCTGCTGTGCCTGGCTAAGCATGTGGCACCCACTGGCACAGAGCATAAAGGCCCAGTTTAGGAGGTATAGCTGCTGGCCTTTCCCTGAACAGGAGGTGGGCTGGCTCACTGGACAATATCTTAAGAGAACAACACAGCCTCTGGGGTTTTAGAGTCTGCTCAGACCCAGTATCTCAGGCATACTGTTGACCTTGACTTTTTGTTCATGCTGACCTTAGTGCTGGTGCCAGGAGCAGTAACATTGACCAGTGACACAACCTCCTGGTTTATCTCCCCCAAGCCACTTTGCCTCTTCTTTCTAAGCTTCCCTCAGCTGATTTTGCATTTATAGAAGGCAGTACCACTCTGCTTGGAGACTGCAGTGGCTACTGGGAGAAGGGGTTTGTGGGGTACCTTATGATCTGCCCTCAGTTTACCCCTTGACACTCGCCTATTGACCTACATGTGGTTGAACTAAACTACTGGCTGTTCAGCAAATGGGCTGTCTTGTCTCCACATCAGTACTCTTTACCCATGCTATTCCAGCCACCTGAACCCTCTTCCTCTGAACCCCCTTCAGCCTAGCACCACCCCACAATCCATGAACACAGGACATCTGGTCTGGCCTGAATCCGTTCTTCTGTCCTCTACTACTTTATCCCAGTTCCACACTCCATGAGGTTGGGTGGGGTTGATACTGCCTGCTTTCTTGGACAATTAACCCAGGCTCAGACAGTCAGCCAATAAGAATCAGCCCTGGAACTTTTCTTGGAAAGAGGTGCTGTCTTTCCACTGGGGTTGCTCATGTTATGCTGCCGGAGGCCCTCTCTGCCTCTACTTGGGGGAAGGTTTGAGAATGAAGACCTGGGGACAAGGAAGGGTGAATAAGACTTCTGAGCCCGGGAACCACCCATGCCTGAAGCTTTTAGTCATATTCTCCAATAATTTCCATTTTTTGCTTAAATCACTTGGAATTAAGTTTCTGTCACTTACAACCAACAAGACCTGGCTGACATACACACAACTTTATCTGGTTAGTACATTCAGGGTACAGCTCAGGCGTCACAACCACCCATCCCTTCCCTCCCAGTCCTAAAGCCAGATGGTGTCTCTTGCATCTTCATGTCCTTATCACTTTATGCAGAATCTCAGTGAAAAGGTGACAAAATACTGCAGACAGAGCTAAAGCTTGGATTTTCCACTGGGGCTGTTGCCTTCACTCCATCATCAGCCCCAACTACCCCCCGATTTTTCAGAGACTCTCACCTCCGTCTTATTCCGAGAGAGCACGCTGGAGTCGATCGGGCCCAGGGACATGTTTGGCAGGACAAGGTTGAGAACTTTCGCAGCAAGGACCTAGCCGGGGAGGGAAAACAAGGGTGTGAGTGCAATGGGATCCGTGCCCAGCTCTGCCCACGGGACAGTTTACAGTAAATTACGGAAAGTGACACCCAAACTGAACATCAGCCAGGTTTGTTTCCCAAGGCTGAGCACTCTGGGGCTCTCGCTGCTCTGACTCAGACAGCCTTGAGCTAGTCTGGCTCGGATCCCCTGGGGAGTGGTGAGAGGCAGCCACCAGGGCTGATGAAGGGGATGCCACATCTGCTTTTTGCCTGCTCCAGGTTCTGTGCAGTCACCTTCCCCACAATCACTCATTGGTTGTAATTTGGAATTATTTGCAAGAGCTGCCTAGCTGAGCTCTTGTGCACAGTCACTTCTCAGGGGATCTTAAAAAAAAAAAAAGATGCAGCAGGAACAGAATCACTTAGGTCACCCGAGAGTGAAGCCAGAGAACTCAGAAGGCCCCAAAGAAAGCTGATCTGATTAGAAAGAATCTGTTGATCACGGTAGTTTCTCTGGGAAGGGAACAGAAATCGTTGTCAAGCCTGATTAGGAGGGTGTGGCAGAGGGAGTGAGATTTGCCTTGATTCCCAGCTGTGCTGCCTCATGCATGTGGCCATGAGAGCCAACCATCTCTAAGTCTCTGTTTCCTTAGCTGCCAAGGGGACCATGGTGTACAAAAGCACTGGATACACAGTAGGTGCTTCCTAGGTGCTCCTTGAACTTGAAGCTGATTCAGGCACAGGTCTTCCTGTCCTACCCCCCTCATCTCTGAAAAAGCGTGAACCTGGATCTCACACTTCTCCCTGCAGAGGGGGACTGTTCTCGGTTCTGCACTGTGCATAGACAGGATGAAAGATGCTACTTCAAAAGTGAGCTGTGAAATGCTAGAATTAGATTCACGTGGAAGGTGGCAAACAGTGACTTCTCAGTGCACACTCAGGGACTGCATCGTGGAGCTAAGAAGTGATGTCCCCTCGGTACCTTTGTTGGGGGGCCCTAACATCTACTGAATGACAATCTTTTGGTGCATTGGGCACTGTTGTAGGTGCCCAGTCTTTTAATCTTGTCACAGATGCTGTGAGGTGAGGGTTTATCCTAACTTAACAGACAAGAAAGCAGAGGCTCAGCACCACACCATGCAGCCAGCTGGAAAGAGGGCAAGGGTCTGGGTGAGGCCAGCCTTTCTCTTCATGCCATTTCATTATTCTCTCTCTCTCTCTCCTGGAACATAAGCAACTGGGAAGCCTAACCCTTCCGATGGATAATCAAGACCACTGGCACGGATACCGTCCCTGGTGACACACTGCTGCACTGACCAAGCTCCCTTTCACTCGGAGCTGTAGCACCCAGTTCCTCAGGCTGCATGTGCATGATATAACCGCACACCGCCAGGGACCAGGCAGGGCTTCGCTCCTAAAAGAACACATGTGCATACACTACTCCAAGATTCACATGGTCAACTCTGCATTTTTCAGTGCACATATGGCAGTGCCTGCCTCGAAGATTATCGTAGTTCATTATATCCCAAGCCTGGTGTCCAGGCAAGCAAACCCCGTGCATGTAGACTCGCTGCTATCTATGTGCCGGGCACTATTGCCAAGTCCTGAGCTGACCTGCGACAGTCTAGCATAGAAATACAAGGAAATCGAACTTGAAGCACTGGGTTAGTACTTGAGTCCTTCCACGTAGTCCGAAGTCTCATGGGATGGACACGATCTATTGGGCAGGTTCAATAGGCAAGGTGGGGGTGTGGGCCAGCTCCATGGGCAAGTACAGAACCAGAAGGGCTCAGAATTCTGGGAGCTCTATGAAAGGAGAGGACTTGGGTGTTTCCAAACACATCAAATGTCTGTGACCTCCAGGAACTGGAGGCTCCTCTGGGAACCTAAATTCAGGCATTGGTATTTATGCTTTCAAAGGTTAACATTTTTTAGGAAAGAGAAAACACAGCAGATAAGAAGTACACTGTGGGTGTGCCGAGAAGCAGGCTCTGATGCTGTCAGGGGCGTGGACTTTTAGGGACTTATCTCTCCAGCAATGGTGGCCCAAGGGCAACAGTATTAGAAAAAAAACTTAATGTATAGCCCAAAGTTTGTAAACCGACTTCCGGATACTCTGCTGTTCTGGATGACTCTTGTCCACAGCTCCTTGAATGGACACAGGGGCTGACTCCACATGTGACCCTGCCACACCCAGGAATTCTGGGGTGGCAGCATACAATAGGACCTTGCGCAAACGTCCGTCTCCGGATGTCGTGGCCCGGTTTGGCCCGTCTGCCTGCCTGGTTTGGCATAGCCTTGTCAAGGGCACACTGCTTTCGGCAAGTCAGCTTCCTCCCACTCCCAGATAAGAGGGCTGACAACCAGGAAAAAGCACCTCAGCACCCACCCTGAAACAGAAGCAAGGAGAGACCACGCCGCCCCCATCCCTCTTCTCTGAAACCCACCAGCAGATTTCTTGTTTGCCCACAATTGATATTCTGTTGCCCACCACCGGATTCTGCAGGGACCTGCGCACACGGAGCTGGCCATTTGTGAAGAGGCAGACTTACCTTCGTCTTTGAATCTATGCTCCTGCCACTGGTACGTCTTAAACCAAAACATTTATACCCAAAAGGAACAAGGTCTTTATTTCCAGAAGATGCCAACTGTTTAGGCTCGACAAGGATCAGAAAAGGCCGTGCTGTGGCCAGAACCACCCTTGCTCTGGTTTCACAGAGAGTGTTGAGGAGCCAAGGAAACCAGGAAGGACTCTGCCTCCAGGAGAGAATTACAGGGAAGAAGAGTGCTCTGTCCTTTCTCTGAGCCAGCAGTCTTTTCTTCCTTGTAACAGAGGACCTTTCTACAGCTAAAGGAAGTTTGTGTTTTTTTTTTAAAAAAAGATTTATTTTATTGTTTTTGATAGTGACAGAGAGAGAGAGAGAGAAGGGGGAGGGCCCATAGCAGTCTCCATAGTTGTACATCATCAGTTTTCAACATGGTTTTGTTCCACACAGGTGGGCGGGGGCCACGCAGGACAGGAACTGGGCTGGGGGCCTCCCGAATGGGAAGCGCACTCCTGTTCAGCATGTGGGTCCACATGGGCCGGGGCCGGGATTCAATCTTCAGTCCCCGGGGCTGCAAAGTGAGTGCTCAACCCGCTGAGCCATCCCGGCTTCCCCAAAAGAAAGTTTGTAGGAAAAGAATTTCATAGAAAAAATAAAAGAGGAGGGGCATTTCTGGAGAAGTACTTGCTTTGCAGAAAATGATCATCATGGTTTCTCTGGGAGGATGTGCGAGGATTTGATCCCGGGAGGAAACTCAACAATTAATGGCAGATCAGTTGACCACCTTACCTCCTCGTTCCAAGTACAAGAAACCAAGTTCTGGTGAAGATGCCCCCTCCTGCAGCTGCCACTGACCCACTGCCCAAATCAAAGCAGGAGGAGACATGGCCAGGACACGTCATGCTTAGGACTGGAAGCGGCAGGTGGCTGGTCCAGGGGATGGTGCCGCTGCACACCTCCCACCACAAGGCCGCTCCAGATACCAGCTGTTCTCACTCCTCTAAGAGAGCTGGTGCTGGTGGCTTCAGGGGGTGTGAATGTCCCTAAAAGGACCAGTTCATGACACCACTCCAGTGGCTTAGTGCAGTGGAAGATACTGGTGTACTAGCAATGAGAACTGGTTGTTCAGTCACAAATATAGATGTCAGTGTGTAGACATTGCAACCTGTTCTCTGTTCTGCATGGTTGGGTCCTGTCACTAAACCCTGCAGGATGTCACCCCGAGAACAGAAAATTGTCACCGCTATAGGTGATTTTTAAACCCTGGGTGTGAGGTAACACTTGGGAGAATTTGTGGAGAGGCCTGAGGGACAAGAGCTATGAGAGAAAACCATGCAGAAGGTGTCTAGAGTCAGGGGCTCCTTGAAGTGACCTGTGGCTCCCTATTTTCCCAGAAAGCCACTCTGTTCCTTTTGTCCAATTAGCATTGGTGGTGGTGGTGGTGGTGGGGGGGGGTGCAGCACACGCATTTGGCAGCCGGGCTTCCTGATAGTCTATGGCTTCCCTGCTCTAAGAGTGGCCCTCGGGCCAGCAGGACCATAGAGCCTGTCAGACAGAAACTGTATTTTCACGGGACCACCAGGACATTCGTGTGCACCCTGAAGTTTGAGGGGCTGGCAGCTGGTGTGTCTTAGGGAACCATCACAAATGCCTCTTCCCGAGAGACTGTGATTGAGTTGGGGCCCTGGAATCAGTGTTTTACTTTTAAAGCTTCCTAGGGGATTCCAATGTGCAGCCAGAAGAGAGAAAGTGTCCCTGGCCCACGCTGGTTGGAGGGAAGCTACGCACATGTATCGGAAGGGCAAGCTGCCTTTTTGAAGAAGCCATAAGAAGAGTTGTTTGGATAGCCCTGACCTCCAGTTCTTTTTCTAAATGTGCATAGTAAGTTCCAAACCACATGCCTAACATGATCTAATTGGGTGGAGGCAAATCTTTTGAGGACAATACTGTCACAGTGTTTTTAAAAAATTAGGTGCTTAGCCTTTTCCCCACAAAAGATCCAAGAAGGATGCAGGGACAGGATGCTTTAAATAGTTGCAAAAGAGCTCCCCTCTCCCCGCTGTCCTTTTAGGGTTTGTTTATTTCATTAGCCTAATGTCCGATGAAGGGGAAAAGAACGGGCTGGGAGCAGAAAGAACTAAGTAGAGGCAGTGCATTGATTGTGACAATGAGGGAAGACAGAAGGGCCAAGAAAGGGGTCTTGAGGTTTAGTAGTAAAGAATCAGTGGGGGATGGAAAGAACCTGGCAGATCCCACACCTGAAGGATCAGTTTTGTCCAGGTTGCCCAATGCTGTTGCTTCCCATCATAATCTCCCTCGGCCTCCACCATCACCTGCTGGAGCCCCACACCTATGTCCAAAGAAAGACAAGCAAGCCATGGCACAGGGGAGGAGAGTGGCTCACCCATACAGCCTGTGGGATCCAAGGCACTACCATTCCTGACGTCATTTTGACCAAACTCTTCTGAGAATCCTGCAGGAATGTGGAGAGAGTTCCGATCCAGCTCAGGAGAGGGCTGGCCCATGTGGGCCCCTCTGGAGGTGAGACCCCCACCATCATCATGACCCCAACAGACTAAGTCAGGTTTGTTCAACCAGAGCTCTCAGTGACACTGACTCGACAGGAACCCCTTTTCTTATCTCCTGAACATAATTTGGGGGCCAAGACCCACGATGAGTGGATGGACACCTAGTCACTAGACCCCAACCCTGGAAAAAGGGAAAATAAAATAGTGGAATCCAATTCCCAGACTGGGATCCGGGCAAATTTGCACCAGACCTCTGGTTCTGTATCCCTAAGAAAGTCTATGACCTGCAGTTTCTTCATTTCTAAAACGAGGATAATAAAACTGATCTCAAGGTGTTGCTGGGGAGGGTGCCTGAAGCCTGACTCCCACAGAGCTCACCCTAACTGCTCTGGCTGTTGGTACCAGGAGAAGCTTGAGGACTATGGGTTGGTTGACTGAAGGAGTGAGCACACGCTGACTTTATTCAGAGTGGGGACCTCAGGAAAAGTATACAGTCTGAAGCTTTGTTACTAATGTCACACCACCGCTAGAACCCCAGATTATTTCACTCATTAAAGAGGACAACTCCCTAGAAATGAGGTCTACCTCCTGATGAGCAAGAGACCGCAGTGGGTCCTGTGTCTTTGAGATGCCTCTGTGACATTCCTGGATTAACTATAGGCCCTTCACTTTAAATACTGGTGACTTGCACAAATGCTTTTATTGAACCAAAGGATTCAACACCCCCAGCCCACCCTAAGACCATTTTAAAGTGTCCGCCCTTGACGGAACTTGAGATGAGGGGAGGTAAATACAATGGCCATCTTCTATAGGGCTTCAGCAGGCTGTGCAAAAGGAGGCTAGAACTCCATGCCCTCTGTAGGGGTGGCATCAGTGCCAGTGTCAGAGGATGGCCCAGACTGGGGAAGGAAAGGGCACCCTCAGGCAGACAAGGAATAGAAAACATTGTGTGTCCTTTTCGTAACCCCCTGGGGTGGACTGGAGGACACTTGTGGGCAGCCAGGCCTCCCCAAAGGTGTGCCGGAGGGATGACTCATTCCTCATGCCCTAAGTGTCCAGAAGTCTGAAGCCCCAGCTGTTGGAGAGCAGGTGCCTGCAGCACAGAGGTAATGCCCCATGGTGCATCACTGCGGCCAAATTCATGACCACAACTAAGTCCTGGCCTCCAGGGTCTAACTGTACCTGAAGTTTTAAAGAATGTCAATCTCCCTTGCCCCGCCCATTTCCTCTCCACCCTGCACTGCTTCAAGGGCCTTCTGGATTCCGGTGACTATAGACAGATGAGTGACTTCAGAGGGGAAGTGGGCTAAAGTCAAAGAAACCTAATCTGGGTGGGTTTTGGGGTGAAAGGGAGCATCCTGCCACACTCACTAGCCAAGCTGGTGCTCAAGCTGACCTTGATTGAGACAGCAGGCCTCATTATTGGGAATAATTTTCCCTCTTTACCAAGTGGTGACGGAGAGGAAGTCACCCAAGGAGAGCTTTCTGTATAGCAGCCACTCCTCCCTACTTGGCCTGCTGCCCTGATTGGCTGGGAGTGGAAGCTTCTGGAAGCACTGGGCTGAGACCTCAGGGGACAACCTCCAGGCAAGAGGCAGAGAGGTCACAGAAGACTAGCCTCCCAGCAGGCTGAGCCCCATCCTGACCCCAAGCTCTGTTCCTGGGGTTTTGGTCCTGCCCTGGAGGTTCCAGAAAAAGGAGGGGCTCAAATGTGTGTTCTCCTCAGACAGGTCCGGTGAGGAGACCCCAATCTAACTTACTTTGACACCCCTCTACCTGGGCAACCAAGTGTTTCCTTTCTGTCCCCCATAGTACTCCAATCCTGCCGTCCCCAGAGCATAATCCCCATGAAATGACCTCAGAAATAGCAGAGACTTGGTCTGCAACACTAGAGTTTTGTTTCTAAATTTCTCCTCTTTCCCTTGTGCAACCACATTCTTAGCAATGTTTGGAGGCCAGAAGCCTATGTCCTTGTCTCTCCTCCAGGCTAAATATACCCCAGCTTGTTGAAAACAGAACATGGAGGTATAAACCGGCTGTGTGCAGGACTGCAGGGGGTGGGGGCGGGGGTGTGGTGTTCTCACATTTCAGGGTAGGGGATGTGGACATAAAAGGAGTTCTACGAAAAGCAACCTCACAGCGTGATCTGATCATAAATTCCTAACTCTGCAGGTCATTCCTAACGCCCCAGGCATACAACTTCTTTAGTAAAAGGCTAATCTTGTCTTAAGCCAGCCCCATCCATCATTTCTGTACATCCAGGTAAACACACCTTTGACATGCTCCCTTTTGCACCCCTCCTTCTAAGGCAAAACTGCCAGAAGAGCATATAGTCTTAAGTATCCTGTAACCTAATCTAAATATCCTGTAACCTAATCCCTGCCTTGCTTTCACCCACCTCCATGTAATCTTACTTTCCTTCTTAATTTCAAATGCGTAAAAGGAACTGCCCAGACTGTTGTTATTTTCCAGAGCATTTGAGATTTTGCTCCCTGGTGTATGTCATGAGTTTGGCTCAAATAAACTCATAAAAATTCTCTGCAGGTTTTGACATTTCTTACATTGACAGGGAACTGTCACCTTCCACGTGCCCCTCTGTACCGTAAAGCTTGAGCTCTCATGTTACCTGCTTTAATGATTTCAGGGACTCCTGGCCGTGAAACAAGCCTTTCAAAGTCCTGACCGGAGTTCCGGATGAGAAGTCATGAGGCCAGGAGTCATGAGGCCCTGCATTCTGTGGTTCCCTGACAGTGACACTGACCCAGGGAAGGGTTCATCCTGTCCCCTAGCTTTCTCAGCAAGAGATGGTCTATAGGAATTTGTTCATCTTTGGGGTCCATAAGAGTAAGCTACTGCCAATTAATGAGCTGAAGGTCAGTCAGCGGAGCCCATCCATAGCAGGCCCCTGGCTAGTCTGATGGGGAGGGGTGCTAAGAGCGACTGCTCTGCAAAACACCCAAATTCAACCCCAACCCCACACACAAAATCAGCCAATGGAGAGGACAAAACAATGAAACAAAAAGTGCAGGGAGCACGTTTCATTTGTGTAAAGCACAGGAGCAAATGGAGTGTGTGCATGTATGTATCCACAGAGGAATGTCCATTCCTCTAATTCTGGCTGTCCACCTTTGATGGGGAAGGGGGGCTTCTCTCACATAAATGTATTATTTAAAAATTTTTTAATTAAATTTTAAACAAAGGTTCAGTGAGACTTTTTCTGGAAGGTTGTCAGACAGGACCAGATGTGTGGAGGGTGATGAAGACATCTGGGTGGGTAGACAGATGAATCATAGATTCTGCCAGTCAAAACTGCCCAAGAGCCAGGGGCAGCAACAGAAGCCATGGTGGAAAGATATGCCCTCAGGTTTTGGTTAATAAGAAGAGAACTGCATCCCTCCAGGAACAGCTGGTCCTTGATTTGAGAAGGTCACCTATGATCACAGGGCTTTGAAAGGTCACATTGGTGTGGCCTTGCCCAGAAGTTCCACCTCTACCAGTGACTCTTGCAGGCTTTAGCTCTGGACTCAGCTGCCATACCCTCCTTGTGCACGTCATCTGAAAAGCCACCCAGTCCCTGACTTTCCTGTAAGGGAGCAAGTCCAGGGCCGAAAACATCTACTTCTATGGGGAAGCCCCCTAAAGGGGCAGTGAGCAGCCCCAGATTCAAATCTATCACACAAGCTGTGTGATCCTGGCAAGTCGCTCATCCGGTCTAAACAGTGTTCCGTTGACGCAGGCTGTACCCTCTCCCTAGGTTGATGATGGGAGATAAGTGAGGTTATGCATGTTAAAGCACAACACATGCCTGGCACTCGCCGGGCCGAGTAAACCTTTACGACTCAAAGCACATGGATGGCAGAGGGAACTCCCCTCTTCTGTGACTCTGGTCTTGCTTACTCTACTTGGACAAAAACCTTTGATTGATTTGGCTCACATTACGCAATTACAATCATGATGGGACCTGTTCAGGAGGTACTAACCCCCACCTTGCACATTTAAATGTCCAAGAAGTAGCCATCCGTGCACTTCCTGTGATTCTATCGATGACCTTGTTTCTTTCCTTAGCAGAGGTGGCTCCCACCTTCTCTGCTGTCCCACACAACACTGAAACTTACTAATGATAATTGATTTCAATAAGGCAGTGGTGATTTCCTTCTCTATTCTTCCTCAAGTTAAATAAATTGTTCTCTGGTTAAACTATCAGATCATTTCAGGTTTCTCTTTTGCTCAGCCTGTCCTCATTTCAAATTGGTGAAATTTTCTGAATGTTACTGGAAGCCCATACACAGGACCTGCCAACCCACCTCTAGGGCCAGGATTAAGTCTGTGGCTATGGGTTGCAGCAAATATTTCAGAGCATTTTGATAAAGCTTCATTTCCTGTCCTACGTTCCTATTTGGGTCCTCAGGAGAAGGCCAGAGGCATCAGAGTTAAGGCCACGATTTAAAAGGTCCTATAGTCATTTGATGATGAGGCCAGGGAAAGTAAGGTAAGCCCGTAGGCGAATGGCTGCCCAGCTCCCCGTGGCCCTGCAACCCACTGCCTCAGCCTTCGCGTTCCTTTGAGAGGAACTGGCTCGGGAGGCAGCAGCTCCTCCCAGTACTGGGGTGAGATGGAGCATTCCTTGGAGAGACACAAGGTGAAGATTTTCTACTCGTCTTTGGTTATTATCTTTCTCAAACCTCATGCCCCTCAAGGACAGGTCCATGACATGTCAACAACCCACAGTCACAATTAAGCAGCCCTGCTAAAGCCACCAGTCTCCTCTCCCTTCTCAGGGAGAGAAGGCACCTGTAGTTCTTCAGGCCGCATTGTTGGCTCTTTGCCTCATCTAAGCAGTTCAGAGCACCAGAACCAAGCGGCATACACATATACCACTGTACCATCATAACCAAAAAGACAAAACCAGGCTCAGTCAGAATCAGATGCAAAAGTGTTCTGGGATGGAGGAGAGCTACAGTCAACATGACTCTATATTGCAATGACAAATAGCCTGCAATTCCACTTACTATGTACTTCTGGCTGAAGTTAGCAGATATTTTATGAAAATCAGCTCAACTTGCATGTGACTTGTTAACAACGGTTACTTTTCTGGATTCTGACTACATGTAACCTTTCCTCTTTTTAATGGCTCACCAATAAAACATGCACAAACAGGAAGTCACTTTTCCTTTGTCTTTGGGAAAGAACGCAACTGACTTTAAGAAATCATAGAATCCTGGTGGCAACAATGTTTGCTATTTGTCCAAACCCTAAAACAATAGGCTGTGAAGTCCAGGAATGAACTTTGGCCTTTTCACCCCTGACTCTAGCTATAAATAGATGCTCTGGGTCCTGGGGAGGCTGCAGGAGTTTCAGAGAACCAAAAGTCCATTTACCTTGAAAGTTGTTGCAGACTCGGGACTGGCCAGAACCAAAGGTGAAATGAGAACCATGCCGGAGAAGTGGCCTGGCCTCTCTACGGCTGTGAGGATGGCTATGGCGCCTCCCTGCAATGCAAAACAGGCAGAGTTGCTGTGTGCTGGCTTACCCCAGTGCAAAGATTTCTTGTGAGCTCCAAGGATGAGGTCCTCCTAAGCTGCAGGCCTGGCCAAGAGCCCCATTGAGGTCCACCTTGGAATAGATGCCATTGAATGTTGGATAAACTGTCTGCAATTATTTTATTACACATGTTTTTTTCCAAGAGCAAATATCTCAGACAGATATAAATACGGTTCCTGCTTGTGGGCTGCAAGTTAAACAATAACACATTTCTACTTCATTTCAAGCCCAAAGCTGGCAGACATCCAATTCATCCATTCCATCAGGCTTAACTGAGATATTTTTTTGTCGTCTGATAATAAGAGGTTATTATACCTTTTCCCCTCTTCCCTGGTTCAGTAAAGATCCCAGAAATTTAGGTTTCAAGAGAAATACTTGGCTGAACGTGGATAGGGCTGACGGTGTCAGGCCGTGGCTGTTTGCTGAAGCTGCAGGTAATTTGAATTGAGGGTGGGAATTGCAAATGCCTCAGGGGCCAGTGGGCAAAAGAAATGCAGGGACAGAGCCAGGCCATGATAAAGGGGGCAGAAGCTCTGCCTTGCAGTGAAAAGCTTTCACCAAATTCAAAATCAAGCAGTTCAAATTCTTTGCCAGCCAACATGTCAGATTGTGGGAGGAGGATCTGTCCTAATTTTGGTGCTGCCAGTTTGAAGATGCCCAATTTAAAGATCATACGTAGTTAATTTCTACAAAGTTTTATACATTTAGAAGATGAGAAGAATTTGGAGTGACCTTTACAGAACTGGGCCCCCGGGGAGCCTTTGTCCCCAGTTCCACCTGCACTGTATGGCTCCGAAGCCAGCACGCGGGGCTCTGGCACGTTCTGTGCACTTCTCACTGACTACCGCACTGTCCCCACCACGAGAGGGGGTTCTACAGGGAGCAGACGTGTCCGTGAGAGCCCCACTATGAAATGGCACTGAGGTGGAAACAGGGTTTTAAAAAAGATCAGTTTCCCAAGAGGCCCCACACCCAAGCTTGTTAGTCAGACCTGGTGGGCCTCCTGGCGCCTGGGGCCCAGGCAGGCAGGAAGGGGCGGCTCGGAGCCCCCTCTGGCACCGGCTCCAGAACTCTGAACCTAGCCTGTTTCCTTAGCACAAAATTGCCTGGAACTCCAAATGCAGGGCATTCAGAGTAGGGTGTGTCCTCCAGGCAAGGAGAGCTGATGAGGCAGAGAGGCAGAGCCAGGCTCCTTCATCAGGAGGTTTTCATAACACCCACCCACCTGCAGCTCTGATTGGACTGGTCTTCTGTGATCTACTTACCATGGAATGGCCCAGAAGGAAGACGGGAAGCCCTGGGTAGTCTTTCTGCACGATATCCACGTGCTGTAACACGTCCCTGACAAAAACGTGGAAGTCAGACACTACCATCCTCTCCCCTTCGCTCTGTCCATGGCCAACTGGAAGGGAACGGGAGACAAGAGAACTGCTGTTACCAAGAGGCTGAGTCCTGTCCAGGCTCCGCGGTTTCCAATAACCAGCCATTCTTTACTGAGGGCCCAAAGACATCATCTCATTGAATCCTTTCCAACCACTCTGGAGCGTGGAAATTCATCTCCCCACATTGTACAGATTAGGAAGTTGAGACACAAGGTGGTTAGTGGTTAGGGAACTTGTCCAAGATCACACAGTCAGAAAACGATGACCCATTCTGCAAAGACTGTCCACACAGCCAGGCTGTGTGGGTTCAAGTTTCTCCGGGTGCAAGGAGAAACCAAGACTGATTTTCTGCAAAGTGTCCGGGAGTAAGACTAACGAGGCTCAGGATTTTCCTGGGTCTTCCCAGTTCCTTGACCCTCACAGTTGTGATTCAATATGTTAGCTTTTCACCAGGCAGTGTCACCTCATTTTATAGAAGATAACATAACAAACATCAGATACAATAATCGAGTGTGCTTGCCAGAAATCCCAACAAAGCAGCAATAAAAACAGGTCAGGTTCTATCCCTCTGCAATTTTTTTTTTTTAAGATTTATTTTATTGATTTTTGACAGAGAGAAACAGAGACAGAGAAAGACAGAGAAGGGGGAGGGCCCAGAGCCGTCTCCATAGTTGACATTAGTTTTCCATATAGTTTTACTCCACAGGTGGACACAGGACTGCGCAGGGCAGGAACTGGGCCGGGAGCCTCCCACATAGGTCCCGGCAAGAACTGAACTGGGGGCACACCCCAGCTCAGCATGTGGGTCCACATGGGCCGGGCCCGGTATTCGATCCTCAGTCCCCTGGGCTTCAAAGCGAGCGCTTAACCCGCTGAGCCATCCCAGCTTTCCCCACTCTGCAATTTTATTATAGTATCTGCCACATATCTGGGCTGTTTATTTCCCTTGTTCTTTTCTTAGGGTCCGTCCACTTTTTCTCTCTTGGAAGGACATAAGTTGCTATTGAAACACGCTGACTGCAGCTTCCATATTCAGGCTGAAAGCAGCTGATGTGATGGTTTGAAAACTGCAAACAATAAAAAGCTCCCAGAGAACAGGAATCACACAGCAGGGGTATCTGCTCAAACCCTCCTGCCACCTCTGGGAGGAAGCTATGACAGTAATAATGATAACAGCACCCTTTTTACAGATGGGAAGGGTGAGGACTCGTCATCGCCTAGAACTGACTGGCTGCCCAGACTTCAGACTCAGAAACCCTCATTGTGGTCAGACCAAACTCATGCTTCCTTCTGCCCTGTCTCCCTCCCTCCTGCATCCTACCTCCCACTGCCCAGCCCCATCGGCCTCTCCGGCCATGGCGCTAGCTCGGGCCCACCAGTGCCACCACACTTCCGGCTGCACCAGTTTCTTTGCCCCTCTGAGGATGTTTTCCTTTGTAAAATGTAATTTGATTTAATTGTATTGTGCTAAAATAAACATAGCCAGTTCATACCATCTTAATGATTTTTTTTTTAGTGTATAGCTTCGTGGAACTAAGCACATTCACATGGTTGTGTAACCATCACCACCATCCATCTCCAGGACTTTTTCATCTTTCCAAACTGAAAGTCCATACTCATTGTGATGGGCTGAATTATGTTCACAGCCCACCCCCACATGTTGAGGTCCTAACCCCAGTCCCTCAGATGTGACTATTTGGAGACAGAACCTTTAAAGAGGTAATGAAATGAAGATGAGGTCACTAAGGTGGGCCCTGTACCATAGCACTGGTGTCCTTAAAAGGGGAAATGAGGCCACAGACACACCCAGAGGGAGGCCCCTGTGGGGACACAGAAAGAAGATGGCTGTCTGCAGACCAAAGAGAGAGACCTCAACGAAATGAACCTCGCCAACACCTTGCTCTTGGACTTCCAGCCTCTAGTACTGAGGATATAAATGCCTGCGGCTTAAGCCCCCAGCCTGCAGTGCTCTGTTATGGTAGCGCAAGCAGGCTAATATGTCTATTAAATATTAGCTCCTCATTCCCTTCCCTTCGGCCCGTGCTGCCACCCTCCTACTTTCTGGCTTCATCATTTGACTCCTCTCAGTACTGCCTATAAGTGGAATCACACAGTGTGTGTGTGTGTGTCCAGCTGATTTCACTTGGCATAACGTCCTCAAGGTTGCAGCACGTGTCTGAATCGCCTTTATTTTTAAGGGTAAATAGCATCCCATTGCATGCATATACCACATCTTGGTTTTCTAGTCGTTGGTGGACACTTGGGAGGCTTTCAGCTCTTAGCTATTGTGGATAATGCTGCTATGAACGTGGGTGTGCAAATATGTTTGAGTCTCTGTTTTCAATTCTTTTGGGTATATACCCAAAAGTGGGACTGCTAAGTCATATGGTGATTCTGTTTAGTTTTTTTGAGGAGAGGCTTCTCTTCGTTTTGAGCTGGAACATCTTTAGCCCTGGACTCAGCACACAACGGCCCTTCTCCAGCTGATGCTGTGATGGTTGGATGGACATGAGTGTGTGAGCCAGGCAACACCAGGGCCAGCTAGTGACCCATCGCCTCTTCACACGGAGTCAGTCACTAAACAAAGTTGCCTCAGCATCTCTTTCAAATGTCTCCAGTATCCTCAAGCCTGTAAACCTCACTTCGAGCACATATGAGGAGGAACAGAACAAGCAGACAAACCGTGGAATTTATTTATAAAAAAATTTTGTATTTACTCTTACATGTTTAACCTTCAGTCACCTTCAAAGTACTCTCTGTTTGATAAAATACACCTATCAAGATGCTTTTTCCGGGGAAGCCAGGATGGCTCAGTGGGTTAAGCGCTCGCTTTGCAGCCCCGGAGACCAGGGATCGAACCCTGGCTCCAGCCCATGCGGACCCATATGCTGAACTGGGGTGTGTCCCCAATTCAGTTCTTGCCGGGACCTATGTGGGAGCCCCCGGCCCAGTTCCTGCCCTGCGTAGCCCTGCACCCACCTGTGGAGTGAAACTATATGGAAAACTAATGCTGTCAACTATGGAGACTGCTCTGGGCCCTCCCCCTTCTGTCTGTCTCTATCTCTCTGTCTGTCAAAAACCAATAAAAATAAATCTTTAATTAAAAAAAAAAAAGATGCTTTTTCCACTGCTCAGTCCAGTTTTCGAACTCATTGATTTCGATGCCTTTTAATGTTTTTGCAGTTTTTTGTTTTATTTCTTCCACATGGGCAAAACATTTCCCTCTGAGGACTTTTTTACTCTGGAAGGGGAGAAAACGTCACCTAGGGTGAGATCAGGTGAATTGGGAGGGTAGGGTACAGGGGTCATGCCATTTTTTGTCAAAAACTGCTGAACACTCAGCGCAGTGGTGGCAGGTGTAGTGCCGTGTCACATGCTGTTCACGTAATTCACCCATCATGAAATGGACAAAAGCATTGAAAAGGTCTCCAAAGAATGTTCACTGAAGCCAAACCGCCTCTCACAACACCAGCTGGTGCATTGATACAGATGGGTTCCTAAAACACTCACCTAGTGGGGAAGCCTGTACTACAAGGGGCCCACCCTCCATAAGATAACTTTTGTTTTTTTGGGGGGGGTCCCCCCGTATTATCACTTTTTCATTTTTGAAAACATGGGACCATCCAACACGGCCATCCTCACCCTTTCCCCCCAACAAGAGTCCACTTCTTTACCAAGGTGGATTCTTCGTGGTCCTGGTCTCCTCTCTCTCTACCCCCCACTATCTCCGTTTTTGCTCCTTTGGCTCATCAGTATGCTCTATTATTCCTTCCTCCCTCCTTCATCTCCCAGGCCATCCAACTACCATGTTCTTTCTCCCTCCCCGCTCAGTCATTAAAGAGCAAATGCTCTCACTGCCCTTTCCTACCCCCACCTCTCTCTAATCTGTCCAAGTTCTGCTGACCTCACTAAGTCACCAGAGAACCTTGCTGGCCACATACAATAGCCTTGCCTCTGCCTTCCTTCTCCCAGTTGGCCTGGCAGGCTGCACCTCACATCCCGCCCTGTCTTGTGGACGCTATAACCGAGCTCCCACAGAAGGAGATTTTCTTGGCTCTCCTCCACCTCTCGTACTGCTTTTTCCTTTCCATCGCCAACTTCTGCACCATTTTCATCCTTTCATCTTCTAGGAGAACCCTCAGAGAAAATCATCTTTCATTTCAAAAACTACATTTTAAAAGATTATTCATTCAAATGGTTCAAAAATCAACGTGGTATAAAAAGGTGTACATTGAACACACTCCTTGCCACCGATTCATTCTTCTTCCCCTAAGTTCTTCTCCAGGTATCTCCAGTCTCCTTCCAGAGCCTCTTTATAAGCAAATACAAATCCTGACTTTTTACCTCTTTTTAAAACTTTAAGAAATATAACATGTCTTGATCTGAATCTTGTTTGTTCACCTAATAATATATCCTGAAGACTCTCCAACTTTTGAAAGAGAGCTTCTCCCCAGCTTTTTCTCTAACTTTTCACTACAAAAATTTTCAAACACACAAAAGCATGGGATGACTATCACCGTCAACATTTTATTTGCTTTATGCATACATAGTTCTAAACATAAAAGGGGCTGAGTCATTTAAAGTAAGTTATAGATTTTAACAATTGGCAAATCTGGGTAGAGGATATACAACAGTTCTATACATGATTCTTGCAAACTTTCAGCAAACTGAAGCTATTTCCAAAAACAATTTCATAAAAGGTCATAGCTATTAATATCATGACACTCCATACCTAGATACTTGAATGTGTATCTCCTAAAAACCACACTCTCCTCATAACTACAATGTTACTTTTCCACCTACGTAAACTTGCAGTCGTTTCCTGATATCATCTCATACTCAATCCAAATTCCAATTTCCCAATTGTCTTCAAGTATCTTATAACTGTTTTCAAGAACCAGGATACAAAGTTCTTGCATTGAATTCGGTTGTTTCTTTAGTCTGCTCCCATCTAGAACATCCTCTTCACTTCTTAAAAAGAGACTGGCCAGTAAAATGTCCTACATTCTGGATCTGATTGGTTTCCCCTAGTGGTGCTCCTACACTCCTGTTACTTGTCCAGCACTTTCTTGCTTTCTGTCGCAGTGTCCCTGACTTCCCTAAACTTGCCCTGCCTCAGTTCTAGAATCAAGCATTTCTCCAAAGAGCCCCGGATCTTTTGACTTTTGAAATGGTGTTTAAATATTAATATGCAAATATTAGGGTGCTCAATATCATCAGAGCATCATAGCTTTTTAAAAAAAATATTTATTTATTTATTTATTTTTGACAGGGAGAGAGAGAGAGAAACAGAGACAGAGAGAGAGAACTGAACTGGGGGAGCTCCCAGCTCAGCACATGGTTCCTCATGGGCCGGGGCCGGGACTCGATCCCCGGTCCCTGGCGCTGCAAAGTGAGTGCTCAACCCACTGAGCCACCCCGGCTTCCCCCAGGGCATCATAGCTTTTGTGCCCTGTCAGTGGGCAGAGCTAGGAAACTTAATTGTTTTCCGAAATCAAGAGTTCATATTGCTATTTCTAGTTATGAATCAATGTTCCAGGGTTTTTCTTAACTTCTCTGACTTTATATTTTATCTCTTTTCTTCTGACACTGAAAATGTTGGTTATTAATAGCATTAACATATTTATGTGTAGTGTAATAATATGTAGCACAGTTTAAAGTCACAATGCCGATATTACCACCAACAATAAGCCAACTGAAGAAAACTAACATTTCTTTGCATTTCCTTTGGTTCTTAGAATATAGTTGATTAATGATATGGCCAGAGTATTGTGTTCAGAGTTCAAATTTTAACACATATGTCATAATTATTTTCTCTGTGTACTTGTGCTACTAATTTGGTATACAATTAGGTTCATAATTTCAAATTAAATGTGTTTCCAATTTGCTTTTTAATTTAATTTAATTTTCTGACTCTGAAAAGATTTACCTGGTACAACAGTCATAAATACATTAAAAAATTCATCCAGTGAAGTCTTTTGCTTCTACTCCTATGTCCTCTACCTCTCCCCTCTGTTTCCTACAGTTAATCATTTTAATTATTTTCTGCTGTTACTTTGAACTATTTCTTTTGGGAAAGATAAGAAAATAATTTATCTATTTCTCTATTCTTATTTTCCCTCCTTTCTTACATAAAACATATAATATATTTCTACCTGAAAATAACTTTCAATGGTACAGTATGTGCAAAAAAGAGAGATCACTAGGAAATACCCAGAACGCTGATGATTCTGTTAGTGCTAATAAGAAAGAATGAATATCCCATTTCCCTTTTCTTAGGCTACCGGTTCTATTTAGTGTTCATTTTCTCTCTCTTTTTTGACAATATTTATAAGTGTTTATTTCAGCTTAACTGATGGCATTTTCTGGGGAGCAAGATCTCAAATGTTCTCCACTTGCTTACAGAAGAAAAAGGCTTGAGTAAGGAAAGAGAGATTACGCATTTAAAACTCTATAATAACCTGACGTTTGCATGGCAATGTGTAATTTACTAAGCCCCTTTCTCAGAGTTTATTTCATTTGGTCCTCACAACTCTGTGAATCCAGGATTCTTTCCCCAGATTTTTAGCTGAGAAAACTGACCCTCAGAGAGACCGATTGGAATTCAGCCTCCTGGTGAGTTGGTGGCTAGGCAAAGACTTGAGTGCAGGCTACAGGCTCCAAATCCAGGGCTTTCATTGTCATAATTCAGTGCAAAGCATGGACAGGAAGCTCAGGGACCAATAGAATGGAAGAAAAGCTCTTCCTAAATGGATACACAAGCCAGAGCAATCAGACAAGAGAAAGCAATAAAAGGTATTAGAATCGGGAGAGAAGAAGTTAAACTGTCACTCTTTGCAGATGACATGATCCTGTATATAGAAAACTCTAAAGACTCTATCAGAAATCTATTACAAATAATAGACAAATACAGTAGAGTTGCAGGATACAAAATCAATGTCTCAAAATCAACTGCATTT
>PVKE010003339.1:26986-73315 GCA_004027555.1 Craseonycteris thonglongyai | reverse complement strand
GACGGCTCCCTGAGCAACAGCCGATTTGTGTTTCATGAGGACACTTGAGGCAAAAGATCGATGATGCGCTCAGCACCGCTGTGCCAGTCCATGGGGCGGCTGGGCCCAGTGAGCAGCCTGCGAAGATCCAGCTACAATTAGGCAGCTGCCGACAGATACTAGATTCGTAATCATCGCCCATCGATTTCTGAAGTGATGCTGAAGCCGAGTGAGTTTCACTGGCTGTCTTTTCGAAAGGGGGGCCTTTGTAATAAAGTGGTTTCCTGTCTGGAGAAATGGAGCTTTTCAAAGGTTCTGGATTTGCCAAAGTGCCAGCTGTGGGTGAGTGGTCCAGCAGAGCATGGAAAAGCTTAGTTTGCCATTAATTAGCTGTGTGACCCTGGGCATGTTATTTCACCTCTGGGAGCCTCAGTTTCCTCATCTGAGAGCAACTGGGAGCAGTAACAGAAATAGGATTACATATTTGTTTTATATATATACACATACACACACGCACACACACACACACGTACACACACACACACACACACACATACATACATACACACATAAGGCTGGTACGTGTTTAATGTGATAAAGATATATTATTGATTACTTACTATGCCTAGCACATAGTAAGTAATCAATATATCTTTGAGTTATTCTGTTATTCTTATTAATAAGCCTCAGAAGCCTAGTATGAAAGGGAGTATAATGCTAGCATTTGTTTTTGTTTTTTTTCTTAACAAAGAAGAAGTTGAGGCCTAGGGAGGTTAGGTGGCTTGTCCAAGGTCATAGCCCAACCAGACTCAGGGCAAGGCCATTTCAGGTTTCTCCTCTCCCATCAGCCCAAGAGGGTCTGTGGGACCAGGGCCAGGGTCCACATCTAAAGATGCCTGTGGTGAGGCAGGAACCTGGTTGGGCATTAGGACAGTTGGGTTCTAGGCTCAAGTCAAGCCCAGGTCCTTAAAACTGTGCCATCAGTGTGTTAGGGCATTAGTCTGCCAGTCTGACTGGGCCTCTGTCATTCACTCTGTGGCTGCTCACTTGAGGGTATATCCAACCACCCACTGAGCCCTGGGGAGAGGAAGAACCAGCCCTGGGTTCCTCCTGCAGGGGGCAGCAGAGGTCTGAGATCATAGGCTGTCTGACAGAAGGGACCCTGAGTATTGAATGAAGGTTGGTTGGAACTAGCAGTGAGATTTGGGTTCACGATGATGGGTCAGCGGAGCAGGAGGGAAAATAATGCATAATAGAATTGTTAGAGCACAGGCTCGAATCCCGTTTCATATACCAGAAAATTGGACACAGAGAGGTTGTGTCCTGACCTAGTACAGAGAAATGCACTAGAGCCAGAGTCAGAGCCTGGTCCTCAGCTAGTCTTCCTGCCACAACTATCTACCATGAGGCAAGTGGAGCGGGAACATCAGAGCATAGTAGGTGCTTAATGAACATTAGTAAGGGAAAGCATGAATGGCTGGCAGCTAAGGGCCTATGAGATCCGGAATATAGATGCATGAGACTGCTATGCACTGACTTCTCTCATCCCAACGTCTCCCAAACAGAATTCTCCCAGGGGTTGTTCTGGTCCTGCTTTCCCCAGGCCCAGGCAGAGGCAGGGAACTGGGAGGTCTATTTCACTGCCTAAAAAGCTGCATGGGGAGCAGAGAGACAGCTAACCAGCAGCCCCTGGGGAGTCAGGCGGCCTGATCAGGCCAGGCAGGGACAAGGCTGTCAATTCTGTCTGTGCCACCACCCAGCAATGCCAGGAATCAGCACCATGGACAGCATCTCCACACCTGTCACTAGACCTCAGACATTGAAATTCATGGAGGAAACAACACAGCCCCATTATTATCACACCTCTCCCTATCACACACACACACATGTGCATGCACACACACACACACACAGCCCAGTCCCAACCTCCTTCAGTCTCCAGTGGACTTGGTAGTAGTAACTGATCACATTTGGACAAAAGCTTGTGTTCTTATCTTTCTGTTCCTATACAGTTCTCTGCATGTCCTATGTTGTACCCTTCCCTTCATCTTTGCATTTGCCAACCTCGTCCCCTGCAATGATGGCCTCTGCCCTTCCTGGGCCCAAATCCTCTCAGTCCCCCTGAGGCTACTGTGTCCACCACCTCCTGCCATCACTACCATGCCACCCTGCTCCCAGATGCACCAGAGCCATCAGAGATGCCTCTTATGTGATCTCGGTGCTGCCAGAGTCCCCTCCCTGTTTCGCCTGCTCCCCAGGTGACTTTCCAAGCACAGTGGCTCTCAGCACACACTCCTGCTGAAACTAGAAAGGACCCCGTCTCTGTGGCCTGCAGTTGAAGTGGGAACCCTGCACGTGGCGTCCCAGGACCCTCATGCTCCAACTCCTGTGGCTCCAGCCTCCCCTGCTGCTTCCTCCTCCCAGATGCCAAGGCCACAGCGTCCCTAATGCCCCCAGTTCCCTGACCGCAAGGCCTCTGCCCTGCACCTAGGCCTCTCCAGTCTGACCACTCGCCCTCCATGTCCTCCCCTTCTCTGTCTGGTGAATCTGCATGTCCTGTAGGACTCACCCAGAGGGGCCCTGCAGACCCAAACTCCTCCCAAACCCCACAGGGTCGGGGTGGCCACTCTGTCCAACAGCCTCCACCTGTGATGGTCCACAGGGCCTCATGTGAATCCAGAGCCAGCCTTTCTCCCCTGGGTCCCTCAGAACATCTCAGCCCAGGGTGGGTAGGACAAGACTGACCCCTAACTCTGCATCATGTGGGGAGCTTCAAGGTTCACAAACTCCACATGAGCAAGTCCAGGCTCATGAGGTCCCCGTGCAAAACCGACTCCTCCTTGGTTCTCCCCATAAGTGACACATCAACCCACTTATGCAGCCAGGAGCCTGGGCACCATCCTTGACACCTCCTGTCCCCTATCACCCAACTTAGCATCCAACACTGTCCGTGTACTCTAGATCTCTGCATTCGTCCCTCCTCTCCATCTTCCCGACACCACCAGGGCCCTGCTCTCCCCTTCAGAGTGGATTTGTTCAGGGCTCACATTCAGACTGTCTATTAATACAGGTCCCCGAGGCATCTGGTTTTTCTTCACCACCACATCGTCGGTTCTCCGAGCAGTGCCTGGCACATTGCGGGCGCTCACTAAACTCCTGCTCAGTGGAGTCATAAAGAATAGCTACTGTTTATAAGCACCAACCGTGTGCCAGACACTCAATTACATCAACTAATTCACCGCCCCCCCCCGCCAGTGTCCTCACATGATCCCCATTGTAGAGACGGGAAAACCGAGGCTCAGGGAGGCAAGTACCTGACTCCGAGTCCCACGGTCAGTGGATGGCAGAGCTGCCTGAGCTGTAAACACCTCACTTCAGTGCCCGAAAGCAGACGCGCTCTCACCCCGCCTGGCACACATCAGTCTACACTGCGCTGTCCCCTTATGCATCTGCTCCCCCCATCAGAACGTGAGCCCCTGACGCTGGACACCCTGTCTGAAGTCCCGTATGGCCCAAGCCCAAGGTGTAACTGCCTGTCTGACAACTAAACAAAAGAGATAAGAAGAGGGAAGCCGGGCAGAGTCCTGGCTCAGTGATCCTTGTCCAGCGGAGGATCCCGGCAGCACCCAGAGAGGTTGCATGTGAAGAGCTAAGCAGAAGTCGAGGAAGGTGGGGGCGCTCATGCGACCACGGCCCTCGTCCCCTGAGCCAGGCCTCTGCAAGGTCAGCTGGACGCCCAGGGCTGTCTCTACCAGCAAGGCTGCCCAGCCAGCAGTGCCCAGCCCCTGATGCTCAGTGGTATGTGGGCCTGCTTCTAGATGCTTCTGAGGACCCCACAAAGTACAGAGGAGACCCATCGGCTGTGCTGTTCTCAGCTCCTTCCAAACCAGCCCTATTCACTCCTTAACGAGAAGCCCAGAGAACGTCCACATGGACCTCAGGCTGGATCCAAACCACTGCAGTTCTGTCACTCCTCCCCTCCAAGGTTCTTGTGTCCTCATCAAACATGGTGCCACCCACCAGAGCCCGGGCCTCCCACTGCTCCTTTCTATGTGGATGGATGTGGACAGGGTGGGGGACACAAATCAGGGCAAGCGAGAGCCCCGGGCAGGAGGCACCGGGAGTAGAGCGGCCCTCACAGATGAGCCGGAGGCCGGGGTCTATGAGTGCCCTGGACGGTCAGGATTTCACCCCATGAGCAGCGCGTGACCATGAAACACACGAAGAAGAAACATCTTCGCCAGCTGTGATGAGGTCTGCTGGTGGGCACACGCCACACTGAGGCGACCTGTGAAGCCAGACTGGCAGGAGGACTCAAATTGGAAACGTGGGGGTTTGCAGGGTTTCTGACTCCCGCCCCCAGACAGCGTCCTGCCGGGTTCCCAGAGTGGAGTTTGTATGAGATCTGAAGATGACTCATCATCCCCACATTGTGCAGGTGGCACCAGTCACCTCATAGGGGCAGGCGCCCTCGCCCGAGAATGCTTCGATAATGCCTGAACCCCCTGCCCAAAGACTCCAGGAGGCCCCTTGCAGAACAGCCCCCCTCCCTCTGCCTCTCCCCCTGGCCCTCCCCCTTCACCCCTCCTTTCTCTCCCTCCTTCCCTTCCAGGCCGGGTGTTTATTTTCAGAACCTCAGAATCCTTCCCAAGCCTCTGACATTTACTCTTTGGAATTAGAAAAATTTCTATTTCTCTTTCCCAGAGCGAGGCTGTGGGGTGAGATTTCCCCAGGGCCCCTACGAGCTCTTCTGGGGGTGAAGGGTTAGAGGAGAACAGCTTTTGTGGGCCCAGCACCGATCGTGATCCAGCTGTTATCCAGCACTCAGGGTGCACCCAGCCCTGCTCCTGAATCATTTGTTGCATGCGCTTCAGAACCCTGGTAGTTGGTGACACTGTTAGCGTGTGCACAGGGAGTGAACGAAGACTTGGAGCAAGTAAGGAACAAGTCAAAGGTCACAGGGCAAGTGGGAAGGGGAGCAGAAATGGCTCCGAAGTCCATTTCCTTCCCCTGCGCTATGCCTTCAAGGTCCACAAGTGCCGTTCCATGGAAGGGCGTGCAGCATTTGCAGAGACCAAGCGTTTAGGGGCCATCGCATCCAAGAACAAAGGCATAGAGGCAGGAACCTGATGTGCATGTTTTAGGGGCCAGTAGGTGAGGCTGAGGTTGGGGGTTCAGGTCCAGGGACAGGAGAGGATGCACATGGCTACACAGGCACACTTGACCTACCATATGGTTGCAAGTGACAGAAAGCCCAGCTCAGTGGAAGCCAGGGTGGCTCAGAGGGTTGAGTGCTTGCTTTGCAGCCTCGGGGACCAAGGATTGAGTCCTGGTCCCAGCCCTGGCCTGTGAGGACCCATATGCTGAACTGGGATGTGTTTCCCATGCGGAAGGCCCCCAGTTCAGTTCTGACCCTCCGGTTCAGCCCCCAGCTCACAGGGGCATGCCTCCCATTTGGGAGGTCCCCTGCCTGGTTCCCGCCCTACGCGGCGGCCCCTGCCCACCTGTGTGGAACGAAGCCATGTCAAAAACTGATGACGTGCAGCTGTGGAGACTGCTCTGGGCCCTCCCCCTTCTCTCTGTCTTTCTCTGTCTCTGTCTCTCTGTAAAAAAACAAAAGAAAAAACAATAACAATAAATCTTAAAAAAAAGGAAGTCCCACTCATTGTGGCTGAGCTTAAAAGGAAATGCATTGATTGGCCCCTCTGAGTGTTCAGTCCAAGGATGAATGCAAGGATGAGGTGGGCAGGAGTGACAGAAGGGCCTGACCCCAAAGGAAGCGCTGCTGACCACACCACAGACAACAGATCCCAAGACTGAGCCCATACCGAGAGCCCTTTCGGGTCCGACCCTGCTCCCAGCCTCTGACACACGTACTACCTCACATATCCCACAACAGCACTGTGGGATCGACCTCGTTTTCAGCTTACAGATGAGAAAACTGAGGCCCAGCGAGGTTCAGTAACATGCCCAGGGTCACACGGCTGGTAGTAGGTGGCCGAGACTTGATTTGCATCTTGGCTCTAGAGTTCCCGTCTCTACCCCTGCCCTGCCCCGCCCGCCGCTGATCATGGAGGCCTGGCCCAGGGAGCCAAGTGGCTTCCTCCTGCAGGAAACGAGGAGTCATCAAGGTGGCAGCGGTGACACTGTCAAAGCCGTTCTTTAGAAATGTCCGGAGGCCATGTGGGGGGACAGGGACAGGGGACAGGGACAGGGTCCAAGCAGCAGCTGGGTGGATTTGACTTGGCACAGCTGTGGGAAAGAGAGGGGTCCCCATGGGAGAAGCTCACTGAAGTCCCCTGGGCCACCTCCCCGTGCTGGTGGAGCAGGGCTGGGTACCCGGCGGGGGCTCGTGGGGGATTGATGACCCGGCTCTGCTGGAGCCTCTGGACGTGCATCACTTTCCGGCTCAGCCCTCGCACTCGGCAGAAGGTGCCAGCCAGGGCCTGGCCCTGCACACTCTGCCCACCGTCACCCCAGAGGGCTCACGCCAGTGGGACTGGAACCCCCGAGCTGCCCACAGCCCAGCCCTAGAGGCCCAGCGGGAAGAGGAAAGGGGAGGGTATGGGGGAGGCCAAGGACGCCCTGAGGGTCTGACAGGTGTCAGGACCCAGCCTGCCTCTTCTGGGCTCAAGCCGGGGAGGCCAGCTGGCCCCGGGGGCAGATGAATGAAGCTGTTGGTCACAGGTGTTGCCTGATGGGATAACAAACGTTGCCAAAGAAGGAAACCAGGCAGCCCTCCTCTCCTCCCCAGGGGCTTCTGGGGTAAGAACAGGGCCTGGCACCAGGGAAGGCAGAGAGTACTTCCGGGGCCCGTTTGGAGTGTGTGGTGTGGGCCCACCATCATGGTTTCTCGTCGCTGTTTCCAGGAACCTCAGGGGGCCCTTGGGTAAGGTGACCAGATTTTAACATTGGTAAAGCGGGACACCATTGACCGGGGGGGAGGGGGTTCTTGACTAAAAATTTGGTCTATCTCCCGCCGTTCCCTAGCTTGTCGTGCATTCTTCCCAAAAATCAGGACTTTTTTTAAATGCCGCAGAACGCGGGACAAATTGTTAAAAATCGGGACTGTCTTGCCAAAAGCGGGATGTCTGGTCACCTTACCCTTGGGGGCCCTTTGCTGTGGGTGGGAGTGGCTGTCATGGGGGAGACAGGTCCACTGGAGAGAGGGGGAGGGAGGAAGGGGACGCTGAGGGTGTCAGCTTAAAATACAGCCTCTCCAGCTGGACTCTCATGTTGCAGCATTTGAAACTCAATTCAAAAGCAAGAGGACAGCCTCCCCTGACAGGGACTGCATTGTGACAGCCAACAGGGAATGACCGGAAACCGTGCCATCTTGAAAGACAGGGTCTGTATCCCTCCCAGAGGGAAGTCTCCTCAGAGAAGCAGCCCTCGTGCTGATCGGCCATGGAGAGAGGTGCCCACAGGAACCGCGGAGAGAGGTGCCCACAGGAACCGTGGCCGCTCAGGGCAGTGCTGTGCTGGAGCCGCGGGGGACAGGAGCCTCCTAACATTGGGAGCAGGCTCTGTCCCCTGGGCTCCAAGGCGTTGAAGGGTATAGGGGTAGGCAGTCCATTCCTCCAGGGATGTTTGGGTCCAAATCCTGGCCCTGCGGCTCACTAACTGTGTGGCCTCGAGCAAGTTACTTAACCTCTCTGTGCCTCTGGGCTGTGAACCCAAGCAGGGCCTTTGCTGCTGCTTCATTGGCTGAGCTCCCAACACCAGGGGCCTGCGCCCCCAGACCCTGGCTGTCCTGACACAGGTGCAGCAGACTGAGACTGATCCGCGGTGCCCCAGTGCAGGGTGCCATCCCTCCCGCGGACACAGAGCAACAAGGTGGAGGGAGGTTAGAGCCCTAACATGTTAGCTCGCGACACTGGCGCTGGGACTGTCCCATGAACAATAAACGTTCTGCTCTGCTTAAGCCACTGTGGAGCTTGCTCTTATCTCGTGCGTCTTAATAATGCACTGACGAAGGCAGCTGGCAGCCGTCCACGGCGCTGACGTCTCTGAGGTAAGCTTCTTAGGCAAAGAGCGGGCGTAGCAGTCATTTGTCACTGAGCCACAAGCCGCCCCAACATTTAGTGACTTCAGACAACTTCTTATTTAGCTCACAGCTCTGGGGTTTCCTCCGAGGCGTTCTGGCTGAGCTTCTTCACGTCTCTGGTCAGTGGCAGGCCAGCTCAGCCGCCCCTCTTCTGCGGCGTGGCAGGGGAGTGGGGAGCTGCCGGGTGGGCTTGTTCGCAGAGCGGGGGCAGGCTTCCAAGACAGAGAACATACGCACGAGGGCACGTGGGCTCCCATTATTCCCACGGCTTCCTACTGACCAGAGGAAGTCAAAGGCTGTGGAAGGGGCTCCTGGTGGGAGGAGCTGTAAAGAACACTGAAGGGAGGGGGAGAAACTGGGGCCATTTTTATAATTGTTAAGCCTATGGGGGTGACATTGGTTGATAATAATTACATTGTTTCTAGGTGTACAAGTCTACATGACATTGTCTATGCATCGCATTATGTGCTCACCACCCCGAATCAGCTCTCTTTCCATCACCATATATTCGATGCTCCCTCCCTACTTCCACCCAGTTTTCAATCAGTTTGCAAGAGGCCAATGTCTAATTTTTTTTTTTTTAATATTTAATTATTATTTTTTTTTTTTGACAGAGAGAGAGAGAGAGAGAGAGAGAGAACTGAACTGGGGGAGCTCCCAGTTCAGCATATGGTTCCGCACGGGCCGGGCCGGGGCCGGGATTCGATCCTCAGTCCCCGGCGCTACAAAGTGAGCGCTTAACCCACTGAGCCATCCCGGCTTCCCCCCAATGTCTAATTTTATCATGGAGTTTAGGGCCCTGGAAGGCCAGGGGCTCTAAAACAACTCCTTAGGAAACTGTCTCCATTCTCTGTGGTGGCAGTGGTGCTCTGGCTCCAGCAGCAAGTGCCAGAGGCTGGGAAGAGGAAGTTAGAGCGGGTCATGAGGGATGGCTTCGCCACACTGCCCCGTTTCCTCTCGCTCACTGAGAGTGAAATTCTACAATCCCAGCCTCGGAAAGAACATCAGAGGTTGCTCAGTCCCTCCCCGGACCTTTAGCCCACCCGAGCTTACGATGCCCATAAAACTTCCTGCCAGTGAAGAGCCTGCTCCCTGCTTGGCTCCTCCCTTGATAAAAAATACTCCCTCCTCTGAGATTCCTCTGAGACTGTATCTCTGGAGGCCCGACACTGACTCCCTGGAGGTAGGTCTTCGGGTTACGGGCTCTGCCACTCACTGGTTGAGTGACCTGTGTCAGTTACTACACCTCTCAGAGCCTCCATCCCCTTGTTTGCAAAATAGGGATGATAAGAATAGCATCTCGTTTATGAATTCAGCATTTCAGGCCACCTCTGACCCTCCCAGATGAGACAGACAGGCTGTCATCCCCCACGTTCTAGACATCAGACCTTTATTAATCCAGGCTGAGTTGGTTGTGGGTACATTGATCTGTTGACTCGTGCTCAGTTGGTACCCACGAGAACCTCTTAGCCTGGTCAGTTATGACTCACTCTGCAGATCTCAGCTTATATATTGCTTCCCTGGAAAGACCTTCCATGATCTAACCTAATCCCCATGGACAGCCTCTCTGATGACGCCTTTTACATTTGCCACGGTCGCTTCTCCAGTGTTGTCTTCATTCCTTAGGGCTTCTATGAGCACAGAGTCCTTGTTTGTGTACCCTTGGTCTCCCGTAGGGACTCCCCCAGAGCTGCACTGGTAATCAGTACTTAGGATAAGCTTGTGAGTAAAGGAGTAAGTGAGTGTGTGGATGAATGAATGAATGAATGAATGAATGAATGACAGAGCTTCTGCTGCGTGGTCACACTTTCCCCACTGTGGACACACAGTATAGGCTGTGGGGGCCAATGCTCAGGGACTTCCATGTACACATGTGTTCTTCCACTCTCCTGCTATCATTTATTGAGCACCTACTATGTGCTCCCTCCTTCACTAGGGGTGGGGTACAGTGGGAAGAACTGAGGTATGGTCCCTGCTACCGGGAGCTCACAGTCAGGTGGAAGCGTGGCCTACCACACTGACCACACAGCCACAGCTGTGTTGAGTCCACGAAGGGTCAGATGACAACACCGCGCAGCAGGCACTGAGACAGTTGATTGTCACTTGACAGAAATGTGTGTGTCGAGCCCTCTGCCTGAGCTGGGACTCCAGGGAGGCCACTTCTTATCTGTATGCCCTTGGGCAAGGTGTTGCCCTGCTCTGTGTCTCAGTCTCTCATCTTCTGAGGACTGAAGAGGATAATTTGCAGGAAGCACATGACACCCTGCCAGGGATGAGGATAGCACCAAACATGTCCATATCATTGGTGTCAAGAAGGACTTAGGGAGATGCTGGGATAGCTCAGCAGTTAAGCACTTGCTTTGCAATCACGAAGCCCAGGGTTTGATTCCCAGCCCCAGCCGTGCAAACCCATATGCTGAACTGTGGCGCAACTGGTAACTGCCAGATGGTGGTGAAGGTTCTCGCCTCCCATGCAGGAGGCCCTTGGCTCAGTTCCCACCCCACATGGCCCCACATCCACCTGTGTGGAATGAAACCATGTCACAACTAATGATGTGCAACTGTGGAGACTGCTCTGGGCCTTTCCCCCTTCCCTCTTTCTCTCTCTCTTACCTTCTCTCAAACAATAAAATAAATCTTTAAAAAAGAAAAGAAAAGAAGGAGTCAGAACCCAGGCATATTCTCCTCTAGTTAGAAGACTCACTGGGAGATGTGAAATGCCCGCCCATCAGGAAATTTGAGGTCTCCTTTGGAGATGCCCCCTCCCAGGCCACACCCCAAGGAATTACCCGCTCCAGCTCATTCACAGGCGCCCCAGATTTGGGCACAGAGCAGGGGGTGAGGAAGGAAGGAAAATTGATGGTGCCACGAATAGTGACTGTAATGAATGGCAAACTGTCCAGTCACCCACCGATCACGCACATGAGAGAACCCACCAGGCCTGCAGGCTCAGGGCCTCCTTGCGACAGGACACGCTCTGCCCCTGCCACCAGGCCTAGTGGAGTCATCAAATAAAGCCACCATTCAGACAAGGGGTAGAGGACCTCCAGCAGAACTTCCCTAAAATCCGGTCATAATAAAAGGGAAAAACGGCCGTCTCGCTCCAGATGACCAGCTCCGGAGAAGTGATTACGCCGTCCTGTCCCGAGCCCGGATGCCGGCGGCAGAGGCGCCCGCCCAGGTAATTCGTCAGCCTCGGATTGATGGACTCCCCGGGGGCCGCCTGCACCTTCTCCATCCGGGTTTCTCAGGGCACCTCGATGCAGATTTCATCAAGATGATTTTTCTCTGTTTTTCCTGAGTGGAGAGCTGAGCCGTGTACCAGGTGGCACGATTGAATATTGATTTGCTAGCACTTACCCAGCAGAAAAGCAGTCTATTCAAGTAAACCAGTTGTGTCCAGCTCCTTGAAACCTCCCCAGGGCCTTGGCTTCCCTCACAGCTCTCCGAGTTGCTGTGGTCACATCAGGCAAACAGAGAGCCCAGCTAGGGGTTCATCGTGAGTAGGGCTTAGTCACCCGGTAGGCACTGCAGGCCTTGGATTCCTCACCTGTAAGATGGGAATAACAGGACTGAGATGGTGGAGACTGTTCCTGTCTGGTATTTGTACTTCACCCATTTGAATTCTTTAAAACAAGTATCTATTTCCCTTTGTGATGAGAAAATAAAATGCAATGGAAATACAAGAAATAGAACGAGGCATCTCATTGGGTTGCAGTGAGGGTTGAATGAAACTATGTAATGCCCACAGCAGGGAGCTGGGCACATGCTGAGCACACGATGCCTGGAGCTGCCAGGCTGCTCCAGTTATTGTGGCCGATGATGGTTGTGGCTGGTGGGCACCAACATTCTCGTCCTGGGTGTTGGTTGTGTGATTTGGGGCCAGTGCTTGGGAATTCATCTCTAAAACTAGAATGGTAGGAAACTTCTTCAACCTAACACAGACCATAATAAAGGGAAGATCCACATCTAATATCAGACAGCATCGTAAAGCATGAATGCTTCTCCCCTAACATCAAGAACAAAATAAGGATGTCCACTCTGGCCGCTTCTATGTAATGCTGTCCTGGGGGTAGGTGGGTAGCCAGGGCAATTGAGCCAGAAAAAGGCCTCTATATTGCAAAGAAGATAGCAGAATTGCCTCCTTTTACAGATACCATGGTCTTGAATATAGAAAATCCTAAGGAATTCACAGACTAAAACTATTAGAGCTCATAAACGAGTTCAGTAAAATTGTAGGATGTAATATTAATATACAAAAATCACTTGCATTCCTACACACTAAAATGAACAATCTGAAAATGAAATTAAGAAAACAATTCCACTTATAATTGAACCCAAAACAATAAAATGTCTGCAAGTAAAAGTAAGGTATTTATGGTCAATTGGTTTCAGCAAGTATACCAACATAATTGAATGGAGATAGAATAGTCATTTCAACAAATGAGACTGACACAACTGGCTAAACACATGAATGAAGTTTGACTCCCACCACACCATGTACCAAATTTGACTCAACATGGACCACAGACCAAATGTTGGAGTTAAAATATAAAACTCTTAGAAGAAAACATAGGAATAAATCTTTGTGACCTTGAATTAGGGAATGATTTCTTAATTATGACACCATAAGCACAAATAACAAAAGAAAAAATAGATACACTGACTTTATCAAAATTAAAATTTTGTGCTTCAAATGACATCATCAAGTGAAAAATCAACCTACACAATGGGAGAAAATATCTGCAAGTCATATATCTGATAAGGGAACTAGTATCCAGAATATATAAAGAACTCTTACAACTCAACAATTAATAGACAAATAACCCAATTTGTCAAAAAGGCAAAGGATTTGAATAGACAGTTCTCTAAAGAATATCTATAACTGGCCAATAATCACATTAAAAGATGCTCAGCTTTGTTAGTCATTAAGGAAATGCAAATCAAAGCTATAATGAAATGCTACTTCATAGCCAATAGAATGGCTATAGTCAAAAAGGCAAATAATAACAGAATTGTCAAGGATGTAGATAAATCAGAATCCTCAAACATTGCTCATGGGAATGTAAAATGGTGTGGCTATTTTGAAAAATAGTTTGACAATTCCTCGAAGAATTAAACATAGAGTAATATATGGCCTAGCAATTTCACTCCTCTATATATACATACCCAAGAGAAATAAAAACATATGTCCATGCAAAGACATGTATGCAAATGTTCATAGAAGCATTATTCCTAATAGTAAAAATCTGAGGGGAAAAAACACAAATGTTCATCAACTGATGAATGAATAATCAAAACAGTCTATATTCATACAATAGATTATTTAACAATAAAGAGGAATGAAGTACTCACACATGCTACAACGTAAATTAACTTTGAAAACATGGTGTTGTGTAAAAGAAGCCAGCCACAAGATTCACATATTGTATGGTTCCTGCTATAGACTGAATTCCTCACTCCCCAAAATGTATATGTTGAAGTCTAATTCCCAACAGTCTTTGGAGGTGGGGCCTTTGAGAGGTAATTAGTTTAGAACATGAACAGGATTAGTGCCCTTATAAGAAGAGACATAAGGGAGCTTTCTCTCTCTCTCTCTCTCTCTCTCTCTCTCTCTGCAGCACGAGCTGAATAGGACTGTTCCACGTATATAAAATGTGTAGAATAGGCAAATCCAGACAGATATAAAGTAGATTAATAGTAGCCACTGGCTGGGGAAGGGAAACGGGGTGTGACTGCTAAGGGGTCCAGGGTGATGAAAATGTTCTGGAATTAGTCAGTAGTGGTAGTTGCACAAGTCTATGAATATGCTAAACACTACTAACATGTACACATTAAAAGAGTGAGTTTGGGGAGCTGGGATGGCTCAGTGGGTTAAGAGCTCACTTTGCAGCCCTGGGGACCGAGGATCGAATCTTGGCCCCGGCCCGTGCGGAACCATGTGCTGAATTGGGGAGCTCCCCCAGTTCAGTTCTCACTGGGGTGAGACCCCGGCCCAGTTCCTGCTCTGTGCAGCCCCGCCCACCTGTGGAATGAAATTATGTGGAAAAACCAATGATGTGCAACTATGGAGACTGTTCTGGGCCCTCCCCCTTCTCTCTGTCTCTGACTCTGTATCTCTCTCTATCTCTCTCTCTTTCTGTCAAAAACAATAAAAATAAATCTTTAAAAGGGTGATTTTTATGGTATATAACTTTTATCTCAGTAAAGCTATTTTTAAAAACTTGCAATGACACTTCTCTCTCTCCTGGAGAGAGGGGGTGGACTGGAAGACCTTTTCCTGCCATTTCCAGTTCCTGACACCTCTTTGCATCATCGCAGGGTTGGTGACCTTTGATGTTAACACTTCCGGGGGTATGGGAGATGGGTGTGGTGGCCCCTCGATGCTCTGTGGTCTGGTGCCTTCTTACTCACTGATTCACTCATCCATTCAGTCACGCATTTGTTCATTCGGGCACCGGGGAGCATTTACTGATCACTATATAAGCCTCTAAGCCTGGTGGGCAAGGAACACACAGAAATAGGCGAATCTGGGGCGGGGGGTGGGGTGGGGGGGCTGGCTGTGAAGATAAGTGAGGGCGGGGCAGGGGGGGGTTCTGAGCAGGGCTTGTCTGCATCTACCTGGGGAGTTCAGGCTAGCTTCACAGAAGAGATGACAGTGACCTGAGAAGGGTGAATGGGAGTTTGTCAAGTGCATGTGGTGGGAAGGGCACTCCAGGCAGGGGGAACGGCATGTGCAGAGGCTCAGAAGCATTTGGCCTGATCAGGGAAGAACACCTGGCTTGGACTGGCTGGAGAAAGGGACGTGAGTTTCAGGGGTGGAGCAACTGGAGGCCATTGAAGCTGGAGAAGCGGATGCCTGGCGTCCCGTCTCCCTGCGTTCCCATGAACGATGCCTACAGGACTTCTTTCCGTGTGTGAATGATAACGTGCACTTGCGCCTCAGCCTGTGTTCTGTGGTCCCCCCCAGGGCTCCCAGGACTGTGCTCACCATTGACCCCTGAGCTCCAGCCCCACCTCTGGGCCCCACCACGTCCCCAAAAGCCCCTGCAATGCCGACTGTTCATCTGCACACCTCTGTCTCCTCTGCATTTGACCTCCCTGGGGCCTCTAGGTCTAACTGCTGACCTGCAGCAGGCTGGTCTCTAGGCCCTGGCCCTGCCCCGGGCTCCTCCTCCCTCCTCCGCTGGCCCATCCCCTGCCGACCAGCGCCCAGGCCTGCCCCTCCCCGAGGCTGTGGAGCAGGGGCAAGATGCACCAGCATCTGGGCCTGTCTGAGCCCCATCACCACCCTGTCTCCAAACAGCAGTTCCCAGGAAGCAAAACACTGAACGAAGTTAGGCGACAGGCCTGAGTGATGGCCCTGAACTCCAGAAGATTGGAATAAAACGTAACCACATGGGTGTGCTGCGCGCAGATGGCTAAATGGGAAGATAACTAACGGGAGAGCGCTCTGCCTCCACCTTCTTGGCTTCCCCAGCTCTCATTTCCTTCTGAGCAACGGGGGGAGTGACACAGAGAAATGCTTCCCACAGCTGCTGGGGTCAGACAGCTCCAGCCTGGCCCTCCCCTCTCCAGCCTCCACCACTGCCACCACTGCGGCTCCCCCAGCTCCTTCCAGGCACGGGGACTTCTTCGAGAACCGCAAACTGGGCAAGCTCCTGCCGCCTCAGGGCCTTACACACGTCTCTGTCTGCCCAGTTAAGACAACCAGCAGGTTGGGGTGGGTGACCCTAAAAGTAGAGTAAACTGCAGGGTCCATGCCCAGCTGGTGGGGAACCAAGTCTCAGAAAAGGCATCTCACTTCCCAGCGCCCTTCTCTGGATGTAACTAAAATGTGCTTTCGCAAGCTTCCATCTTCGTTCCAGAGACCCCCCTTGTCAACATGGAAGCTACAAAAACGTTCCTAAGCTGTCCCTTTTGTGCAGGATGCCCCAGTGGTGGTGTGAGGGAGGCAGGGCAGCTTCCCCATTTCCCTCCACCTCCGGCTGCCCCTCTGCCTGCCGTGGAAACCCTCTGGACACCCCACGGGGCCATGAGACCAGAGGGGCCCTTGACGAGGGACTTGCTAAATGGCCGCTGGCCCAGCTTCCGAATGGCTCCTCTTGACAAGCCTCCTCTGTGAGAGCGGGGATGGCGCAGCTTCCCTGGGAACACGGACCCCGTCGTACTCCCCTGGGTTTCCGGGCAGTGCCCGGCGCAGTGCTGGCACTTCAGGGAAAACTTAGACTCTGGTGGAGCTGCACAGAACTTGACACAGAAATCGAACAAGCTCTCAAGGGCTGAACGAGAGCCCTGGAAGAAGCTGTTTGTAAACCCCTCTCCTTTTTTGTTGACCTCTTGAGAGCACAGCACTTCAAGGAAGCCTTTGGCAAATCTTCCGGTAAGTGTAGAATTTCTTTCAACTGTAAATAGCCCTCACTGACCCAGAGGATTTCCCGACCCCTCTGACTCTCCTGTCTGTCTGTCATCTGTCTGTCAGTTTGTCTGTCTCTCTCAGTATCTATCTAATGAATCCATCTTTATTATTCATGGATTTCATATTTGTGTGCTCACTAAAGTTAATTTGTCACCTGAAAATCCATTTTCTTGGTGCCTTTGTTGTCATTCAAGGACACATGCCAAGGAGTGAAAAATTCGAGTCGCCCAATGCACATGGTCCCAGCTGAAGGCAAATAAGGTGATGTGTGGCCATCTTGTTTCAGCTCTCAGACTATAAACAGGTGTCTTTTTGCCTTTTTAGTGTCACTTCTTTTACATTTTTTGTTGGTGATTTTTGCTGTTTACAATGGCTGCGAAGCATAGTGTTGAAGTGCGGTCTAGTACTCCCAAGCCAAGAAGACCGTGACGTGCCTTAGTGAGATTTGTGTGTTAGATGAGGTTCATTGAGGCATAGGCCATAACACTGTTAGCTGTGAGTTCAATGCTCATGAACCAACAACATATATTACTGAAATTGTATTGAAATAGAAACACCCATAAATCAAGGTTATGTGTTAATTGATTTACTTGCAGAAATTGCTATACTTTTTTCCAGAGTGACTATATCATGTTACATTCCCATCATCAGTGTATGAAGTAATCCATTTCTCCACATCCTCAGAAAGATTTGTTATCACCACTAATTTTTATTTTAGTCATTCTGATAGGTATGCAGTGACAGAGTTAAAACATTCAATAAAGTTCAATGCCTATTCATGATAAAAATACTAGGTACACTAGTCATAAAGGGGAACTTCCTGAATGTAATAGAGCATTGACCAAACAACAACAAAACCTACAGCTAATATTGTATTTGATGGTGAAATACTAAATGCTTTCCCCATAAGACTGGGGACAATGCAAGGATGTGTGCTCTCATTTTATTCAACATAGTATTAGATGAACTAGCCAGAGTAATAAGGCAAGAAAAATAAATAAAGGCATACAGGTTGGAAAGGAAGAAATAAAACTGTCCCTATTTGTGGACAACATGATTTTCTACATAGAGAACCCCAAGGAATCTAAAAACAACAATAACAACAGCAACAACAACTTCTAGAGACTCCCAGTTTCTAGTACACATACAAGAAGCCCAAAGTCACCACTCTGTCCTCATTGACATGGGGCAAGGAGAATAGAGTGGCAGATAATCCTGCCTTAGTCTGCTTTGTGGATTCTCAGTGGAGGGCAGAGGGGGTGGGGTAGGGTGGGGTGGGGGCATGGGTTAAAGACTCCACTCCTCACTGAGCCCTGTGGATACCAAGGCAGGTGGGAGAGACCAAAAGGCTGATGAGCTGTCCTTCACACTCTCTCATTTAATCTCCTTGCTGCCCAATGTGTGTTTATCTCCCCCACTGTCTCCTGCTGAGACTGAGAGGGGACAGGGGATGAGTGGAGGACTGATTAACCCTGCCTCACATCACCTCATTCAATCATGCTGCTGGTTGGAGGCTAGTCGCGTTCATCACCAGGCAAACACCACCAGTGGAGTGTGTGTGGGGGGGGGGGGGGGGGGAGGGCGGTCAGAGCACCACCACTTACTTTGCAGGTATGTGGGGAGAGTGGAAGATGATCTCCCTGCTTGCCCTGTTGACACCACAAAGGGGTGAGTGGTTTCCCCATGGGCATTTGACTGGCATGATTTCTGTTCTGTTGGACACCTTTTCCCTGGTTATTTGCTCGGGAAAATAGGCTTTCCTTGGATCTTGTTTTTTGTCCGTGCCTGTTGGCTGTTCCAGGTTGGAGGCTTCTGTCTGGAGTATATGGAACATGAGGAGGGAGCTCAGAGAACTCACCACAATGTTATTCCTAAAATCCTGAGATCTTCAATAGTCTGCCTTCTTCTTTCCACCTTCTAGAGTCTTCCTTTGAATTTTGGTTGCATTATGTCCAGTGATTTCAATTGTTAGGTGGAGGGCCTGGGAGGAATGAGGTTACTCCATCTTGACTGGAAACAGATGTCTGGGTATAATTTTCAGACAAAGCGAATTTTAGACAGGCATTCGCAACTATGTTATGTTTTCTTCTCTTTCTACAAACAAGTAGCCTTTCTACTGGAATTCTACTCAGAATCTTGCGAGATTTTTAGAACAATATATAATATGTGTTTCAGTTTCAAAGGTGTCTGCAAATTCTTTGGCACTCCTCCATCAGAAGGGTAAGGTCTATGTCACTGCGTCTCAAATGTGGCTAAGCTTAGTTATTGTCAATCAATAGAGTGCAGCAGAAGTAACACTTTGTGGCTTCCAGGCTAGGTCAGAAAAGATAATGAAGTGTTTGCCCCGTTCTTGGGAAAACTCGTGCCCGAGCCGGAAGCTGCTGTTTAAATATTCTGAGCAGCATCATGCTGCTCATGGTTTTGAGCAACTTGTTTTTTTTTTTATTCAAAAAATATGTTGTAGAGATTCTCCCATGGGAATGCACGGAGACCAGACTCAATCTTTTTAATGACTGCTTAGGACTCAGTAGTATGGCTTCAACTTTATTTATTTAACCAATCTCCTATTGATGGACATTTATACCGTCCTCAATGTTTTCTTTGTTATTATAAGTAATGCCTTAGAGAACCGCCTTGCATAAATGCATATCCTTGAGCTGTCAGAGCTACTGCCTGCTAGAAGTAAAGCTGCTGGGTCAAAAGATGGTTGCGTTTTGAATTGTGATCAATGTTGCTCAAGTATCCTCCACAAAGACTACTTCACAGAATGCCCCACAAGCCGCGTAGGAGTGTGACAAGTTCAAAGTGAGTGCAACCTTAAAGTGGTTTCAGAACCCTAACTGATGTCTCATCCTTGGGATCCCTTCCCGGATTCTATGTCCCTTGCCGTTGTTCTGATTTTCCAGCACTTGCTTTCTGGCGCTCCAAGGTGCTCCAGGCTCCTCCTACCGCGTCCCTTCCTCAGTCCTAGAACCCATCATTTCTCTGGGATTTGTGGTTCCTTTTATTGGAAAATGGTATTAGGAACACAGGTATGGGCAAGACTATGGGAAGGATTTTGAAGTTACCTCCAGCTCTCTAACAATAGGATCCTAGACTTAGGATGAAAGTAGCTCTACAGTCATTAGATTACTGGGAGGGTAAAATGAGATCAGCCATGTTCCATAAATATTAGTGGGAGGTTTTTCTCCTCTTCCCGTTGGTTTCTGATTATATTTGTTTTCCTTGGCTCCCCCAGTCCCAACTCCGAAGATGTCTGCGGGGTTTTCCCATCCAGTACCTTGAATAACATCCAGAATTTTCTTTGCAGAGCCTCAAGCCCATGGGGGGCCAATGGCTATTGGGCCCAGATGTTTTGATCAGTTAAGGGACTGGGGAAGCTCTCTTCTTTGCTGAACTCAGGTTGGGCTAGCAGCCATCTGGCAACTGGGAAGAAGGGACCCAAGAGGACTCGAGACCAGCACAGAGAGGCAGGTGTGTCGGCATGGGCTGAGACGTGGCACTGACCTGAGGAGGCTCCTCTGATGCAGATCCTGTGCTCCCAGCTCGTAGAGCGAGCCCAGCTGTTGAGGGTGTGCGCCCCTTCCTGTGGGTACCTGCTCTCTCATCAGTGGGCTCTGAGCATTCCGGCTGAGCGCAGAGGCTGCAGCTTCATCGCAGCTGTTGAATGGTACAAGACTGTGTTTCATTCTGCTGCAATTATCTCCGCTATGACGTGTTCAGAACTGTTCTCCTTTATAACATCTTCCTTGGAGAACTGCATCCAGCTTTGCCAGGCAAGGTCACAAGAGCCAGGAGCCGAAAGTCATCTTCAAATACAGGCAGGGCTGCCACCTGGAAGAGGGAGAAACGGACCTCAAGGTGGCCTGCCGGACTTTCCAACAGTGAAAGCTGTCTGGAGGCGGAATGGGCCACCGTGGGGGAGGGGGGTGCTCTCCCTGTCCTTGGGGAGTTAGATGACTGCTTGTGGGTGGCAAAATATAAGGACCACCTAGGTTCGAATCATATCACAGCTTTTGTGGGTTTCAGGGCCAATGACTCCCTCTCTGAACCTCGGTTTCCTCCTCTGTAAGGGCTTATGCTGCTACTTAACCACGTCCTGGTGTGACTGGGTTATTACGTGGTTTACATGAAGTGATGATACATGTCGAGCGTTTAGCACAGGGCTGGGCACGTCATCAGCCGCCTGTGGCTGGGAGCTGACCTTATTTCTCTCCAAGGTGTCACTTTGATTGTGAGGATTCTGGTGTCATATGAAGCTTTGGGCCTTTGCTGCCTTCCGGCACTCAGAGTCTTTGGAAATCACGCCCCTTTTTAAGGTGTTCTACAATTAGAGAAGCACCCCTCTCCCCCGGTCCTCCCCCATGGCCTCTAAAAATCATCTTTGCTGGTTTAGAATCCCTGCCCGGCCCCCTTTCTTGGTGGACAGTGGCACTGAGGTGGCATATTGGTTTTCCTTGATCCCCATTGTCTCTGCCTATGTGAGGAGCCTGGTGCCCAACCCATCTGTGGTGGGGTGTGGGGGGTATGGGGGGGTCTGTGGGAACCAGAGGTGATCTGTGGGGGCCCTTCTTTGCACCACGTGGGGCTGATTTGCTCTCAGATGAGTCTCCTTCAATGATCCTCTCCACACTCAGAAATAAAGTTTAATTTCCACCCCTGGGATAAAATAAAACAGCAAGCCTGGTAAAGGCCCTATGTAGATTCTACTCCAGCAGTCAAAGGCCTTTCCTTTAGCAACTGGCCACTCTTCACTTGTTAATAGAGTTCATTTCCACAGACTCTAGGTGTTTTCTTAGAATTGATCCTCCTGTGAAAAATAGGCTTCGGAGACATGAAATAAGCATCAGAGAGCATTAAATGAATGACACTCAATGAAGCGGAGAAAACCATGCACTGGAAACAGGCCCTGCAGGGGAAAGGAGGGGCTGGGCAGGAAGGGTGGGGGGCAGGAGGGGTGGGGGCAGGAAGGGTAGGGGGCAGGAGGGGTGGGGGCATGCTCCTGCGCGGCTGTCCACCAGGGAGCATCGCCCTGGGTCATTTTCCCAGCCATGTGATGTGGCAGTTGCTGCTCCAGTCCCCACTCTGGCTCTGCCCCCACAGGAAGAGGGGGTGTCTGGTCACTCTCCTCCCCTCTGGGGGAGGGGTGGCCATGCCCGGAGGAGGGAGGTGGGGAGAGGGCCATTCTCTCCTCAACCCTTCCCTTCTCTGCACCTACTCCTTCCTCTGGGCCCCATCTGCTCAGGAATGAGTCCTGGAGACACTGAGGAAAAAGGGGTTCAGGGACCCCAATTCTCTAGGAATGTGGCCACTAAGAAATATCTCCCGAGAGACGGGAGAACTGAGATTAGCCCCGCCCCCTGCTCCTTTCCTACACAAGGGCCCAAGGAGGGGCCCCACCCGGCCTTGCCCTCCTGGGGGAGGGGTCTGTCTTCAAGCCCCCCACATCCCACCCTCCAGGACCGGCTGGAACCCAACCTCATTCCCTGTGAGGTGCCAACCTGGGACTAGAACCGGGTGTCCTGATGCCCGAATTCAGACCCTCCTGCCTGCCCTCCTCTGCAGAGGTCAAGCCAGTGCCACCCGTTGGAGCCAACGAGTCATGTCATCCTGGTGTCCCCCTTGGCCCATCACCCTTCACAGCATCCAAAGGTGCCAGAGGGCATTAGGGCACGGCTCCCAGGGCTGACCGCGCCCCGCACCAGCTCCTTTCCGTCCCCCGCCCCGGCTGTGTCTCTGTCCCTTGTACAACAGCCACCGCGCGCATCTGCGGAGAATTCCCAATGGCCAGTCTGGTCCCTCTGGGGACTGTGGTGCGTTCCCTGTAATGACGTTCATTAGTCTGTCTGACATCAATACTGTTCTCAGGTTAATATGTTTAACTTAATGAGGCATTTATTTTCAGTTAGAAAACTCCTGAAGAAGCATGTTATTACTCCTGATAGACCACGCTGAGGAGTAGATTAATCCTAGCTAGGAAAATGAGTCTCACTGGCTTCTTCTTCTTTCACTGGGGCCTTGAGCTAACATTATTTTGTGTAAAACATCATTTCTTTGGGGAAGAAACAGGAAGGAGGTCCCCAGTTGGGTCTGTGATTTGTCCTCCATGTGCCTTTGTCCCTCCCCCTGCCCCCCAGCTCCTGGGCAGTGAGCTGACCCAGGACCAGCAATGGTAAGTGGGGGAAACTGAAAATCAGCAGCAGGAGGGGCTGCAGCGTGAGAGCAGAGCTGTCACGTGGGGACAGAGACTGTGAACAAAGCAGGGAGTCCGGCCGACACGTGTTCGCTATTGCCAGCTTTGTGGGGACCACCGTGCCCAGCACATAGCGGGCACTCCAACGTTATTTGTTAGAAGAGTTAAATAGAGGCTCAACAAATGGTGGCTTTTACTGGTAGGCTAGTAATCGCCTGGTTGCAGGAGGGATAAGATGCCCACTGTCCCAGATACATGTGGTGGGTGAGCTGGTGCTCGTGACCCCTGGCCCGCGGGTCAGGGGTGACCTAAAGGCCACATTTCCTCAGCTGACTCGACGTCTCTCTCCCCATGGGCACTGGAGCCGCTGCCAGCCATGAGGTGCCAGCCACTACCTTTCCGTCCTCAGCAGTGGGCTGCCGGGCCCCATAACTCACTGCCTGCCCCCCACCCCCAAATTAGAGATCGGGGAAGATCTCAGCACCCCTCCTGCTTGCTCAGTGACCCATATTCACTGTGAGAACCAGACGGGCCGCTTTCATGGTGTCCATAGGCAGGCATGGGGCGGGGCTTACAGGCAGGTGGACTGAGACTCAGAGACCAGCTGGGCCACTGGAGCCGATGGTGGGGGCCGAAATTAGCCTCCACTCTGCGGAATTGTGGTGAATGTTTGCCGAGAGCACCTGGCACAGGGCTGGCACTCAGTGGGCCTTCTGGGGAGGGTAGCTGGCATCAGCAGCGCACGGAGGGAGCTGAGATTTGAAATGGCATTTCTTCACTGCGTGGTCCTGGGTCTGTTGGCCCAGTGGCTCTGTCCAGTCCCTCCAAGGAGACGAAAGAGACAAGCTGCCAGGCTGCACGGGACGTGTACCCATGTGAGTTGCGGGGCCGGCGGCTTTGACCTGTGAGTGGTGGGGGGTGGGGCTCTAAACAGCAAAGACGGCCCCAGGGCCATCCAGCCTCCAGCTTCTCAAAGGCAGCACTTCAGGCTGGTTGGCTCTGTTCTCTTGGAACGTTTCTGGCACAGAATTCAGAGGCGAGGTAAGCCATTCCCCCAGTGAGGACAGAGGGGGTGCCGCTTCTGAGTAGGGGTAGGGCTGGGCAGGGCTGGACTCCTGAGTGGGATTCAGGTTCAGGTTTTCCCCCAGTCAGCGAGGTGATCTGGACGCTGTTGCTTCCTCTCTCTGGCCTCAGTGTCTCCAGTGTGTAAAATACAGCTGCTTACAGGCCAGCGGGTATCTAACTTCCCATGTGAGTCAAAGATGGTAACGCGTCCCGTGAGGTCCAGGCGGAGGGTGGTCCGTGAGAAGCGTGTGGGGAGGAGGCAGGAAGGACGGCCCTGTGCCACTGTCACTATCACTTCAGTCCAGGACCAACTTCCAACCACCAGTCCCTGCATTTTCTCGGGGGGCTTTCTCTGGTCACCAAGTCCCACCCTGACACTGTGTGGCAGAACATCACTGTCTGGGCAGTAACACCCTTGTCCTGAGAAGAGCCCACAACCAATGCCAAGGGAGCTGGCACTACATATAAATACCCAGCTTCCATGTTGCCCGCGTGGGGGGTTTCCCATCTGGTCACCCTCTGGTCACCCCCAGGGGTAACTGAGATGATAAAACTTCCTTTATTGGGGGGCTTGCCCTCCTATTTCACCACCCCACTGCCTCACAGGGAACCCCGAACTAAGATAATAACTGAGAAACAGAGAAGGGCCCAGGGGCATTCTGGGCAGGCGCTCTTCGCATACGGATGTCCAGTTGTTGGGAGTTCTTTGAGCTGTACACTTAACGGTGCATACTTTTACATGATGTGTAAATTTGACATCTAGGTCTATTTTATATTATAACATAATTAAAGCCTGTTTATAAAAAGAACAGGGCCCTTCCTACGGAGATGCCCAGGACATGCTGGGAGGTGAGGGTGGACAGACACCAAGTATGCAGAACACAGGAAGAAAGAAGTTAATTTTGTCAAATGAACTATGAATGAATGAATGAATTAGCAAATATATGAACGCCGAGGAATCTAATGAAGCAAAGAATAGTGCGTACATGCACGAATGAGGCAATGAGTGAATGAGCACATTAAGGAATGAGTGAATGAATGGCTCAAGGAAAGAACAAACCCTGATGACCAAGTGAGGTGCTGAGAGCACAGATGGACAATGGAATGGAGAACGAATGAAGGGACACACAGCAGAAGCAGGAATGAACGCACCAAGGAGTGAAGCAAGGAATAAATTAACACAGGAATGACTTTGTGAAGGCATCGATGAAAGAAATAAGAAATGGATGAAAAAACTGAAGAAGTGAATGAACTAATGAATGAATGAATGAATGAATGAATAGATATAGAAGTATAAGAAACACTAAGCAAAGAATAGCTGTATAAATGCACAGGGGATAAGTGGTTCGCTGTGTTCTGGCTGGGTGTGAGGGAGACCACTCTGACACATTGTCTCCACTCACACCTGGGGCCAAGGTCTGGGCAGAGGAGCATGTTTCTCTCCAAGAAGGTTTCTAAAGTGACTTCTGTTTAGATTTAAAAAGAACACTATTACACAAACATCAGTGATGCATGGAGTGAGCCACTCCCTAGCACACACTGGGTCCAGCTGCTAAGTGGATTGACTACATTGTTTTCATAATTGGGGTCCCAGGTAATTTCCCATTACGTAGCAAACCCCAGCTCGATTTTAATAATCACTATAAAATAACTACTTCCACAGTCTCCTTGATAATCAACCTGCAGGAGGTGTAATTCATGGGAAAGTTTGCTGCGTGGCCCAGGAATGAGGAAAGGGGTTGAAGCTGTGGCTGTTTGTCCGGTGAGACATGGGACTCTATCTGGGGACTCAGTAGTCCCCTCTGCTGCCATTGACATTAAACAAGTCACTCCCCTATCTGAGCCTCAGTCCCTTCCCCATTGGATAAGGTTGTTTTCCTCCTCCCCAGCCTTCCTGGGAGAATTGGGGGGATCCTGCTCTAGCTAGAACTCTTCACCACCCCCATCCCATGCCCCCACAGCATGGGGCATGATGCTTATCCTAGGGTCACGTGACCATGGGTAGAAGGAACGGAGGGAACTTGTGAAGTGAGGGTCTCAGAAGCAGCCTAAGTCCCTTTCAGAACAACCGGGTCTGATAAGCAGACAGCCCCTCAGCCACGTCCTCACAGACCTTGTCATGCTCCCCTGTCTCTGGCACTTTTCCAGATGTGACGCTGTCCCGGTGTGGCTGGGCTCGCATGAGCAGGACTATGAACTCCTGTGTCTGAGGCCTGGATCAGTGACAAACAGGCTGGCCAGATGTCCCGTTTGAAATGGGACCGAAAACAACGGGACAGCCCCATCTCCAATGCTGCATGTGGTCAGCCTAGTCTCACTAAATTCAAGGTGTCCATGGGCTGAAGAGATGTATGGCTGGAAATGGGACAGCACTGTTGTTTTCTGTCCCCTTTCAAATGGTGTGCACTGTCAGCCTACAAATAGGAGCGCACGCCCGCGTCCACACGCTGCCACCTGTAGGGGAGGAGCAGTCTGGACTTACAGGATCTGGAAGTGGACAGGAGGCGGCCTAGGGCTCCATCAATAGCCCCCCGCTTTGTGTTGGCCAGGCCCGAGTCTCCACGTGGGCTCTAGCACGTGCTAGATGTGTGGGCAAGTTAGTTCTTGTCCCTGAGCCTCCTCAGGGAAGGAGTTAATAAAGGCCCGCTCGAGGGTGCTGTAGAGACCGAGAGCACTGCAGAGACCGAGAGCACTGCAGAGACCGAGAGCACTGCAGCCCAGTGCACTGTGCCCAGTGTACAGTGCGGCCCAAAGTCATGGACCAGGGGCCCCAATGGAGCACACAGAACTGGGCTCAAGGTGTTGTCAAGAAAGACATGAGTGGGCTGAGCCTCAGAGCATGGAATTTCACCAGCAGGCAAGCAAAGGCAAAGCATATGCCAAGGCTGGAGATGCTAAAGGGCATGGAATGTTCTGGAAGCAGGGGCCGGCTCTGTGTAGCTGGTGTGGTCAGGCAGAATGGGAGGGGTGTCAATTCTGGAGACACCTAGGAAAACCTAGAGGATAGACATGGGGGCAGAAATGCTCCAACAGGCCCTAGTTGGCCACAGCTGAGCCTTGGCCAGAGAAGTCGGGCTTTGTGACAGACACGTCTGTCCTCAGAGAACGCAGACCTTCAAGACCGGGCGGCAGCTCCTCGCCCTACACTCAGGATCACGGCCCCTGCTAATATGTCTTCGTAATGGACACTGGAGATCTGCTTAGAGGAGCAGCACCGGCTGGCCTGCGAGTGGAGGAACGAAGTTCGCCTACTATGTCAGCACACCACTGATACTATTGTTAATATCGTTATATACCGGTAGTAACGCATTGCTAATATCAGCATTTCATTGATGTTAATATTCATAATACTACTAATAATTAATACACATCATACTTAACACATGTTGAGGGTTTACTATATGCCAGGCACTAATCTAAGAGCTGTGTGTGTATATAAGGTAGATAGGTAGGTAGGTAGGTAGGTAGATATCACCTTATTTCACCATCAAATGACACCGTAAGGTTTTCTTCCCATTTCACAGACAATGGCACTAAAGCACAGAACAGTTGAGTTTATTAGAGAGAGGGAGGGGAGGTGAGGCAGAGTGGGGATCAGGGGGGTCAGAGTTCACATCTCACCAGCTGTGTGGCCTTGAGCAAGTGACTCCACCTTTCTGAGCCTCAGTTTCCTCCTCTGTCTAGTGGAGGATGGGCTGGGACCCCTGCAGGACCCGAGGTCTGGCAGGGGCTGCAGAGGCCAGAGTGCCCCTCCCCCCTGACACTGCAGCTGGTGCCAACTTGGGTTCCAGGCACGGTCGGGGCTCCAGGCGCCCAGGAGACAGGATGGACCCTCCATGAGAGAGGAGCTGAGTGAGCTGCCTTCTGGGGAGGGCCCAGAGTTCCTGGGGCCCAGAGAGCCCGGAGACCCATCCTAGCGTCACTTGTGGGGTCCACATTCCACCTGGCAGGGAGCAGAGGACTCTCAACACCAGCTCCGAAGCTGTTGGCAGAGGTGCTGGGCCCCGCGGAGGGGACCGGACTCCCCAACGCAAGGATCTTTGATTGCTTTTTAATGAAAAACATGTTTGCGTCCAAGCTGAAATTATATTGTAGGCAGTTAATTATCACTTGTTAAACAACTGTGTGCCCAGATTGCAGGTTTAAATTTCTATAAAGGTTTGCAAAATCTTTCTTTCTGTTATTTATGAGGGCTTTCTGAGAGAGAGACTTGCTATTAGAAAGAGAGCTTTTTTAATGCCGATTTTAAAAATAAGCAGGCTTTCTGGCATGGAGTCAAGGATTCTTGTAAGTAACAGGAAAACACTCTGTCTAGCTTAAGCAAAGAAAAATGGGGAGCAGGAGGGGGCAGGGGAGGGGACTGGCTCCAGGGGGTCCTTCAGAACCTCATGAACTTGGGTCAGACTCTGGCCTGGGAAGGGGGCAGGCTGCCCCATCCACATGCTCTCTGAGGGGTTTCATCTTGGCTTCTTTGCTCTTCTGCTTCCTTCTGCAGCCAGACTTCACCAGCTTCTCCACTCACCTTGCGGACATGGCCCTGCTGCCTTCCTTGAAATCACACACCCTGTGTGCAAGGTCGGCAAAGGGATGGGCCAGACCTGCGTTCATGTCACGGGCCCACTGGTGCCCTGGGCAGATCTTTAGCCTCACAGTTCTGTGTTTGTCCCCAAGGCCAGTCTGCCTTGTACAGTGCTAAAGGCCATCACAGGGAGCAGACGCACAATGCCAGTCACACCGTGGGCTCCGCAAGGAATGCGAACTGTGGCCTGTGTCGCTGAAGCGTGATTATCGGGACAGTCACGGCAGGCAAAACTAGTATCAGGTCTCCTGAGCAGAGCTGGAGCCCCGTACTAGGGGGACGGGGTGGATGAGAGATGTCATTGTCAGTTAGACCCTCACTGGGCAACCAAGAGACCCAGAACAGGCGCTGGGTGGCCTGGGCCCTGAGCCCTGAGCCCCGGCAGCCTTGATGGCAGAGGGATCATTGTCAGTAAACACTGAGATAACAGAAATGGTTACATAATATTTGCTCAAAAAACATGGGTTTGCTTTCGGGCACAGCGTCTTCGCTAGGGAAGGTTTGGTAATTGTGCAATGACTAGAGGGCAGGAGAACACATAAATGATATTGGGGTGAATGAGTAAGGTCCTTACAGTACTCAACTTCCGCAGCGCACTATGTTCTCAGTCCACGTAACTTTCTAAGGTTCAGTGTGAAGCCCCGGGTTGCACTGGGGAGGGAAGTCTGTCGGGGGCCATGAGGCTGGAAAAAAGGAACCAGGAGAGCCACTGGGGTGAGGGGGGTGGGCCCCATAAATCACGGCCCTCTGCACGCCCAGGCCACCTCTTCCTCATCTCCAGCCGTTACTGACATCGGCGGTGTCCCAGTTACCAACCACGTTTTTGCAATTTGAAAATGGTTCCTTGGGTTCCGGTGAACAGAGCTGCAGGGTTGGCTGTGCTGGGTTCTTCCCGACCTTTCCCTGGAAGCTCTTCATGAAAATGATGTTGCCAAATATGGCTTCTCCTGGTTAAGCAAAAAGAGGAGAAAAGCAAGAGGGGGAAGTAGGGAGAAGCAAGGGGCGGGCACGCATGGCGGGTGAGTGCAGGGAGGTGAGGCGGGTCCCTCCTTCCCCCAGCTATGGAGACGGGCACTACCCCTCTCATCTGTCCAGTGACAGATGTGTGGTCACCATCTCATTCTATTTGGGGTGGGGGGCCCCTCCCTCACCAGGACAGCCACACCAATGGCAAATCAGCTCTGAAAATGTTTCCTGGTGCACAAGTAGAAAAAGGCATCAGCTTCTGTCTGGGCGGGGAGAAGCCAGTGCTTCATATCGAATTTGCACGTTCTGAGTGTTTACAAGAAAGGAGGCTCCCGGTCCTTAACGAGGGGCCTGGGTCCTGGCCGAGGCCGCCCGGCCTGAGCTGCACTGGCCCCTCGTCTCTGGCTCCCGGTGCACTTGGCATCTGTTCTGCCCAATTAGCCCTTGATTAGAGATCGCTTTGTGCTCTAATTGTCCGCCCTGCATAAGTTAGCATGGTCATCCCCAGTCTCTTTCTCCAGCGTTTAATTTAGTGTCGCTTGGCCTCAGTTCCTTCATCTCTAAGTGCAGTGGTGGCAGAAGGGAGATTTTTTAGAGCCTTGTCAGTGCCAACACCCCCTCAGGCCTGGCATGATAAACACCAACTCTGTGTGCACCACGCTCTGTGCTAAGCCCTTATGGGCCCTGGGCCACTTACTTATTTCCACAGTCCTACGCAGGACCCCAAATGACAATCCTACTGCTACTGTCTCCCCAGTTTACACATGAAGCTACTAAAGCTCAGAGAGGTTTAGAAACTAGTTGGAGCTCACATAGCTCAGAAGTGGTTGAGTTTCCTCCCAAGTCCCTGATCTTCCTGCTCCATCAAATGTCAGTCTTTGCTGTGGCCCAGACCCTGTGATGCACAAAGGCAAGACAGGGGCCTTTGCCTGCAGGCTAAATAATGACAATGCCAGTTAAAGTGCATTTACGGCTCACTGCATATCATACATTAGGGCATGGAGTCCCCACAATGTCCTATGCTTCAGACTGTCGCAGTCGCCATGTTACAGGGGAGGATCCAAGGTACAGAGAGGTCCTGTGTTTGTCCAGAGGCCACTCCCAAGTGCTGCCCCCACGTGTCACATGAGCCCAGGGAGCTGCCTCCCGCTGCTTTATTTCGCCAGATCCTTGACGGCCGGACGTGTGCAGTATCATGGTGCCCGTGTTACAGAGGGGAAACCGGATGTGACTCAGAGGGGTTCTGTCACAGTGAGGAAGTGGCAAAGCCCAGAGGACATCAGGGCCATCCAGAGCCGGTGGTCTAACCCCTGGAGCACATTGCCTCCCTCTGCCATGCCTGGGGCTCAGGACCATTAGCGGGGACTGACCTCCTCCACAGGCTTTGGAACCGGGGCATCACTGCAGCCTCTGGAGAGGCCCCCAGACAGCAGCGTGTGCTGCGGCCCTGAGAGCAGAGAGGGGAGGGCAGAGGCTCCCAGGAGGGCAGCCAGGCACCCAGCCATGAACTGGGCGGGCTCCCTGCAGAGACCCAGGGTAACACAGGGCGCCCTGCTGGAGGGGGCAGCGTCACTTTGTGACTGTGACCAGTGCTGTCCGCCAGGGGGAGGCCTATCAGGCACAGGTGGGGTGGCTGGTGGCCACCTCAGCTCCAGAAGCCATGACTCCCTGTGGGCCCTAAATGTAGCAGGAGTCTCTACTGTAGTGCAATTGTTCTAATTGTTGTTGTCATGGCCAATAACATTCTGTGACAGCCATAAATGCAGAAAGTCTGAAGTGGGCCCCAGAGAAGGGAGAGGACTTGGATGGTTTGGAAAAGATTCAAAGGAAACAGGAGGGGTGACCGGCTATGCGTAGTGGGGAAGGGGTGTCTTCTCATAGATTCACCGAAGGCGACACTCACAGAATTTTAGAACGAGAGCATGTTATGAAGCCATGTCCTCCCCCAGGGACCAGCAGGGCTCCACCCTCCCTTCCCTCAGTTTCCTGCTCAATGTCACCTGTGCTGTGAGATCCCTCCATCACTCTCTCTCCTGCCCACTGTAGGTGTCTTCACTGTGTCACCGCCACCTGGCATTGTCTGTCCCCCCAGAACACCAGCTGGACCACCGCCCATGCCCAGAACAGAGCCTGGCACATAGAAAGCCCTCGGGAAGCTTTAGGAAGAGAGAATGAATGAGTGAATGAGCGTAGTGTCCCCATCGGAAAAAGCAGGGAGGCACTCTCTCAGCTTGTCAGGGTCTCTCCCAGGTTTGTTCCCCACACACTCTGTCTCTGGGAAGCCAGGAGGACCAGGAAGGTGGGGGAGGGTGTAGATGGGCCCGGGTCGGAGTGGGGGGCTGGCAGTGGTGACAGACCAGCCCCCCACCAGCAGGGCTGGGCTGCTGCACGTTTTACTTCACATCTGGTGCCCAAGCTTACACTGCGGGGCTGGCCAGGAGCCTCGTGCGCAGTCATTAAACTGCGATGGACCTGTAGGTGTCTAATGGTCAGGAGCGGTTTTGCATATTTAAGGAATCTATAAATATGGAGTGTAATTGCCCATCATTAGCATATGCTTATGTTCCACATAAGTGTGTATTGTTTCCGCAAGAATGCAAGTTTCCAATTCACTGCCAAGACACCATGACACCAGCCTAATGCGTGTCCCCCACCGATGACACAGAAACTGTTCATTCATTGTCTTGGCGAGGAGGGCCAGCCGGGGTGGTGGGCACCGGTCCCCACACAGCAGCCAGGTTCTGGGGCCCTGAGTTCCAGGAGGGACAGAGAGGTCAGCCCCAGCCACCACCTGGCCCTGGTGACAGTCAGCAGGGCGGGAGCAGTCACCTGAGCACCTGCCTGGGAGGCTCCGCCCAGGCCCTGCAGGGGGTCAGAGCCTGGTGGCTGCAGTGGGACCATCCTGGAGCCCCAGCTGCCTCCCTGGACCTGGGTCACCGCCCTGAGCCTCAGGGTCCTCAGCTGTAGGATGGGGGTGAGAATGGTGAGGGCACCCAGCGCACATGGGAAGGGCTCACACGTGTGAACTGACACTCCGCTACTGTCCCCCTGGACTGTTACAGAGGAGGCACCACGGGCCCATTTCACAGATGGGCTTGTCGCTGAAACAGCTAACAGCGGTTAGCACCCCCTGTGCCAGGTCCCTACAAGCATGACCCTGTGTCACCTTCATGACAGCCCTACCCAGCGTGCACTGTTATGGTCCCCACTCTACAAGGAGAGGCCGTGCTGTGGTCCGGTCAGGTACTTCTCAGGTCACACAACCTTTGGGATTAGAGGTTCAGAGCAGGGCTTTCTGCCCACGAGGTCTGGGCTTGGCCACCACCCCTGACCTCACACTGCCCAGGACACTCAGTCATAAGCACTGATGGGAAGGGGGTGGCACGTGGCTGCCCACCCAGCAGCCACCAGCTCCTTCCTTCATTCTCAGAACCCTTGGGTTTGTTCTAATAGCCACAATCTCAGACCTGGTAGGCCTCCCCAGCCCCAGGGTGAAGCCAAGCCTGGCACCCCACCCTTCTCTAGAGATTGCTTTGGGCGTGTGCATGTGACCCAGATCTGGCCATTGAGATCTGACGGAAAATCTACTGGTAGAGGGAATGTTTCTGGGAAATATTTCTTCTGCCACTCCACTCAAATGCTGCAGTGAAGCATGATGTTTGGAGCTGTGGCAGCCACCCTGCAACCATGAGGCAATAAGCTAAGGAAAAAGACCAACATGGTCAAGGATGATAAATAGGAAAAAGGGAAAGGCTCTAGGTCTTTGTTGGCATCATTGACTATCTGATCAACCCCGGAACTACCTCGCTCCAGACATCTTTCTATGCACAGTCATCACATGTTTCAATTGCTTGAGCCATTGTTGTTGGATTTTCTGTTACTTGATCCTCAACACATCCTAACCAAATGAAACACCTGCTATAGACCCAATTCATGTCTCTCGTAACCCTCAGCACATAAGCTATCCGTCTACACCCTTATCTCTTACCTCAGATCCTGGACTTATGAAAATGAAAGCTTTGTCTTGTTGCATCTGAACTCCAGGGCCCCATATGAGTCACAGCCACAGTGAGGCCCAATTGCCATGAGCTCAATAACGTGAACAAACGATGGAAGGAGTAAATGGGTGATTAAATGAATGTAATGTATGCAAAAGAGCTTTGCAAATACGAGATAAAGTTCTGATAAGTTTACACAGAGACGGGAGATGAGAGAGTTGGTGGGTGGAGCAGGGACAGAGAACAGGCGGCAGCCCTGGCTCTAGCAGGAGTGAGGCACCGCCAGTGTCCCGGGCGTCCCCCGCCCCTGCATCCCGCTCAGACAGGCATCAGGCGTGTCAGGCCCCACCCTCCCCCTGTGCAGCCATCCCCCTGGGCGGCTGCAAACTTAGACAGCCAGCACCTCTCTCCCTCCCCCAATAGACACCGAGCGACGAGGCTTTGTGCTGTTATTTTCTCTCTAAAAATATGTGGTGAGAAACCAAATGGTCATTATTCCGCAGCTGCAATTCTTTGCTGCACTATTTCCCAAGACAAGGAGGACGGGCACCGGGGGAGGAGGCAGAGGGGCGAGTGGGAAGAAACTGTTTAGGGTGAGCAGGTTTTAAAATTTCAACTCCAGGTTTTGCAGGGAGACTGGATTTAAGGAGCAAATCAAGTGAATTTTGCCATCAGAGTAAGAGATCTGTCTTCCCCAAAATGCTTTACTTTGACAGTTGGCTTCAAGAGATGTGACAGATTTCATTTTTCCAGCAAATAAGATCAAGGCATGAAATAAGAGTCATTCCATCACCAGAGCCCTGTTAACCGCTTGACATAATTGTGGGTTATCCAAAGAGGGTTTCTGGCAAAACTGAGGAGTCTCCCCCCTCGCTCCCCCTGCACTGATGCTTAGTTTTCTGGCACCTGGAGAAGTTCCTGTGGGGGAGGAATTCGAGAGCAGGTGGCAGATCGGAGCCCCAGCCCAGCACAGCCCTGGCCACCTACTCTGCTCAGACCCACGGAGAGTACCAGGGAGGGAGAAGGTACAAACGTTTTTCTTCCTTTGAAAATACCGTTGAAGAGGTTACCAGAGTGGACAAATACAAGATTCTCCATTAGCCAATTACCTCAGTGTCCTCCTCTGTAAAAACAAAGGCCTTGATGCTGTTTACCTTCCAGGGAAGCTGCGGGGCCCATGAGCCACTGATGTGAGACCTGTGTGTGGCCTGGCACACAGTAGGATGTCACAGCACACAGTAGGACCTCATGGGACACAGTAGGACCTAGTGGCACACAGTAGGACCTCATAGCATATAGTAGGACCTCACGGCACACAGTAGGACCTCGTGGCACACAGTAGGACCTCACGGCACATAGTAGGACCTCGTGGCACACAGTAGGATCTCAAGGCACACAGTAGGACCTTGGGGAGTAGCCATTTTATCCCCACCTGACCCACCCTGCTCACTCCTGGAAGAGGGTCTGGGGACACTTTCGATTCACAGTTTGTGGCAATACCTCTGGATGTTCCCTCCCCATCCCAAACACTGTCATTTCTCCATGTCCTCAGATATGACAAGCATGGCACACAGTGTCTTCATCTCTAAGACCAACATGTCTGCAAATGTCAGGTCCCCGGCCTCCCCACCAAGGGTGTGCAGGTCCTGAGTTCACCCCGCCCTCCTCCAGGCCTTGCACCTGCTGTTCTCAGCCTCCAGCCCGCCTCTCCTCCGCCTCCCCACAGGCTCCCCCACCCCTCCGATCTTGGTGCAAGTGCCCCCTCCTCAGGGAAGCCCTCCTTGACCTTCCTGACAAGGTCAGCACGGAAACCTCCTCTTGGGCCCACCAGTCACAGGGGTCAGTTCTGACTGCTTAGAGAGCCCCTGTGCCTCCTGCTGGGCTTGGAGCTCTGGGCCAGAGACTGTCACCTGTTCTGCTCCTGCTGTAGCCGCAGGACGGTGCGGGCCCAGCAGAGGTGCTCAGTAAACCCTGGGGGAGGAAGTGAAGGAGGGAGAGGCCCAGGAGTTAGCTCTGTGCCAAGAGGGTGCCTGAGAAACAGAAAACAGTGACACATAAGCCATGGCTGGGGACTTGGGGACATTGCTGGAGCCATGTCAGGAGACAGAATGAGAGTCACTTTGTGAAGCCCCAGATGGAGACCCAGGGGCAGGACTGACAGGAGGGTCACTTTGAAATCTCCCCAGAGTAAGAGTGGTCTCTGCTCAAAGCTGTGGAAGCACCTGCCACCCTGACATGCCCCTCCCTCCCCTGCTCCCAAACCATCCATGGCTCCCCAGTGCCACCCGATCCACCCACCCTCCCTCCCCACCTCCCTCCATTTGTCCCACAGCCCTGGCCACCAGCCCTCCACACACCTAATGCTTCTATGCCTTGGCCCTGCTGTCCCCTCCCTGGGATGCCCCACCCTCACCCCTTGCCCTCTGAAGCTCAAGTCTCCTTCAAGCCTCAGCTCACGTGTCACCGCCTCCCGGAGGCCTTCTCTGATTCCCTTCAGTGCCACCTTTGCTCGTCCCTGCTCGTTCCTGGAAAACCCAGCTTATGTCCCTCTTCCAGAGCCTGTGGCAGTCTCCACTAAGCCACAAGCTACTGGAGGTGGGAGGAGATGCAATGCTTCTCTCCCTGATGCCGGACACACGCCAGCATGTGCGGTGGACAGATGAATGGATGGGTGAATGGATGAGTGGGTGGCTGAGTGCCTGAATGAAGGGATGGATGGATGAATGCTACTAGCCTTCATCTATTCAGGACCCACTGGGAACCAGGCACTGTGCTGACGTTTTACAAGCACCATTTCATTTCATCCTCCCTACAACCCCTTCCTGCGTGCCAATATATGCCCACATTATACACGGGGAAACTGAGGCTCAGTAGGGTTGGCTCACTTGCCTAAGGTCTCACAGTGATTCCGCTGAGACAACGGAAACCTTCCTGCTCACCTCCATCTGATGCACCTCACTCCTCCTGAGCTGAGGTCACACTTCATGGTCACGGCCAGGGCGTCCCTGCTTATGCCACCACTCCCTGGGGACCCACAACGAGCGCCTCGGGGGAAAGTCATGATCACAAACACCCAGCCTCCGTTCCAGAGCCACAGAAAGGGGCCTGCCGCTTCCCAGCGCACGTGCAGGGACGAGCATATCTGCCCAGGAGGGCCCTGCCTAAGGCACAGGTGCGTCCAAAGGAGATGCCCCCGCCACCTCCCACAGACACCCTCCAAGCTCCTCATCAGCGGTGCCCCTCCCCCCACCTCCCAGGGGCTGGCAGCCCCCCCAGCCCCGGGACCATCCTGTCCTGACCACAGCTGTGAAGTCAGCCGTGCGCCTGCACTGAGCAGAGGCCACGGGGCCATGCAAACCCCAGAGAGTCCGGGGCGGGGGGACGATACTCAGAGAATAAGCGGAGGGCGCCCCGAGGAAATGGGACGTGCCAGGGAGATTAATCTACTGCTCAGATATAAAAGGAGCGCGTTCAATTATATTTTATTGCTTTTCATTTGAATGTACACGTCGTCGTTCGCCGCCTGCACGCCTCGGATTACCCAGAGAGAGCGCACAATGAAAGACGAGAGAATAAAAACACAGACGAAAAGCTCCTGCAATTGAAATCACTAAGAGAAAAATAAAAGCGGCTGTTGTCACCCAGGCCCTCTCAGCACTGACACCAGGTCACTGCAGACCAGCTCCCCTTGGCGGGATTGTCATGATCACCAGCATCAGGAAAAGACTCAGGCCTGAGTCAGGATGCAGTCTTGATCCTGCCACAACACACTGTGTGACTTTGGGCAAGTGACTGACCCTCTCCAAGCTTCATTGCCCAGGGGAGAAATGAGATCCCTTAACCAGATGCCCTTAAAGAATATGGGGAGTGCAGAGCAAGAAGGGATCACCCAGGATCCAGAGCAGGGAAAGAGCAGCCCTGGAGACATCTCTGGGGATTGTGATCCCCTCAGCAGGGCCCTTTGGTAAGCCTTTGCCAACGGGCACCGAATGAGTGAGGGTAGCCATGCTGGGCACAGTGTGGGAAGGAGAGATTGGTCTGTGGTGCCTCCCATCTCCCTTCTGGCACTTTCTGTCTCCTCCAGCCCCCCAGCCCCTGTCTTCTCTGTGTCTGTGCCATCAAAACTGTCCCCAGGAAAGGCCCTGAGATTCCCTCTCCCTGCAGAATGATTGGCTAAGGAAGCGGGAGTGGGCAGGTGCCTGGGCCCCACCACAGCATCTTTTATTTTCCAGAAAGTGGACATGAAGACTCTCGGGCAGCAAAGAGAGGACTTTGGTAGAAGGGGACCCTGAAGCCTCCTGACCACTGATTCTGTCCCCCTCCCCCACAAGCCAAAGCATCATGGGGATGCAGGATCTCAGGAAGGACAATGTTAGTCTAGTGTCTGGCTGTTGTGTGTGTGTGAGAGAGAGAGAAGAGGAGAGAGGGGGAGAAAGAGAGAGAGAGAAGAGGAGAGGAAAGGAATGAGAGAGAGAGAGAGAGAGAGAGAGAGAGAGAGAGAAGAGAGAGAGACCAGTGCCTCAGCAGTCTCACATAGCAGGGGGCAGCTCAGACACACTGTAAGCCCTGGCCGCAGGGGTGAAGCTCCTCCGCTGCCCAGAGCAGGAGTGAGGCTCCCAGGCAGCTCTGGAGACACGGCCATGGAGCAGACACAGCCCTGGGCCGGAAGGGCCGGCAGCCTGGCTGGGGCTCCATGTCAGGCCTTCAAACGCACATGGCCGTGCCCTCGCGCACTCAGTGTCATGGATGGATGTTGTGTCCTCGCAAAATTCATGTGCTGATGCAATACTTGGGGATGGGGCCTTTCGGAGGTAGACAAGGTTAGATGAGGTCATGAGAGCGGGGCCCTCATGAATGAGACGAGTGCCCTCGTGAAAGACCCTAGAGAGCTCTCGGGCACGCTCTGTGCTGTGTGGGAACACACAACAGGCTGGCAGTCTGCAACGTGGAAGGGGGCCCCCAACAGCACTGGACCATGTGGACACCCTGGCCCCAGACTTCCAGCCACCAGAACCACGAGAGATCAATCTCCGTTGTTTATAAACCACCCAATCGGTGGGGCTGCGTTATAGTAGCTCAGAAAGACGGACATTCGGCAAATATTTCCTGAGCCTCCACTATGTGCTGGGCTCTGTTCTAGGCACTGGCATCAGCAAGTGAACACAGACATGCCTGTGGGGTGTGGAAGTGAAAGCCCTCTGCCAACGGTAATCCGTAGCCAGCACACACGGAGCATTCCAGGTGCCAGGTGCCGAGCTCGGCCCTCCGCCTGCCCCGTCCCTGCGTCAGGTTTCAGCACTGTCTCGGGGGAGGGTAAGTGGGCACCCCAGCCTGACCCGCCTGGCCCAGTCTCTCCAGGTGCTGACAAAAGCCAGCTGCAGTTGTCTGAGAGGACTAGTGCGGCCCAGCAGCGGCTGACCCTCTAGGAGCCCCCAGCGTCCCCTGCTGGTCTCCCCAGGGTGTGTCATTCTCTCTATTTTCCAGGGGAGGCAGGGGAGGCAGCCAAGGCTGAGGGCAGGACGGGCTATGGTTGAGGCTGCAGGGGCCCATGGATGTCACCAGCCTGGGGTTCTGTCTCCTGGTCCATTCATAGTAGCTACGTGACCCTGGGCAAGTAAGTTTACCTCAGTTTCCCCATCTGTGAACAGGGGAGCATCATAGTACCTACCGCACAGAACTGGTGAAAGAGCTAAGAGACTTAGCAGCGTAAAGGCCCAGCACAGAGCCCAGCTCACAGGAAGTGCCTGAGTCTCAGCGCCCCCCCCCCCCATTGTACACTGTGTCACGCGTTGCTGTACGTTGCTGGTGAGGATGCAAAATAGCACAGCCGCTCTGGAAAATGGGCTGACAAGTTCTCATGAAGTTAAACATACACTCACCATCCATATTAATCGGGACTCTTCAGAGACACCTAACCAATAGGATATGTAGACATGTGTAGAAATAGAGAGATGGAAAAGATTGGGAGGGCTTGACTCACGGACTTCCGGTGCCTGAGAAGTCTCGCTGCCTCCGTGTTTCAGCTGATGGCCCAGGGAGGCCAATGGCCTAGCGTCACAAAAGTAACAGCTCAATAAAAAACTGCCAATGGTGCAAACAGAAACTTCACCAACAAGACAAAACGGATGGCAAAGAAGCAAATGAAACACGTGTTAAATACCATTCGTCATTAGGAAAATGCACATTAAACCCGCGGTAAGACGCCACTACATACCTGAACTAACTAGAATGGCTAGGATGAAAGGCTGACCATACTTGGTGCTGGTGAGGATGTGGGGAACCTGCGACTTACACACGGATGCCATCTACTGCCTTGGAAGACAGTATGTGGATTTCTTAAAAACTTCAACTTCTACCTAATCAAATGACCTACTCATTCCATTATTTAGTATTTGCTGTTTTAAAAAAGCATATACCCATACAAAGGCCTGTGCACAAATGTTCATAGCCGTTTTCCTGTAATAGCCCAACACTGGAAACAATGTCCATTAAAAGAGGAGTGAATAAACAGGTTGTGAGCTGCCGGTACATACCACATAGACGAGTCTTAAAGTAGCCGTGCTGAGCACACATATCATATGATTCCATGAACATAACACTGTAGAAAATGAAACCTAATCTCTAGGCACAGCAAGAGGAGGCAGTGGAGAGGGGTGGAATGGTGGGGTGACCAAAGGGGTACAAGGAAAATTCAGGGTGATGGATTACTTACTATCTGGGGGGGGTGTGTGCCTGTCAAGCTTAGCAAATTGCAGACCCTAAAGGGGAAGTTTATTGTGTGTCAGTGATACCGTGCTATAGCTGTTAAAATACACTGATAAAAGTGCATTCGAGTTGAGCACTCGCTTTGCAGCCCTGTGGTCCGAGGATTGAATCCAGCCCCAGCCTGTGCGAACCCATACGCTAAACTGGGGTGTGGCCCCCAGTTTGGTTCTCGCCGGGGCAAGCTTCCCATGAGGGAGGCCCCCGGTTCAGCTCCCAGCTTGTGGGGGTGTGCCTCCCATGCTGACGCCCCCAGCCCAGTTTCCACCCTGTGCAGCCCCCCCCCCACCAGTGTGCAATGAAACCATGTCAAAAACTGATGATGTACAACTATGGGCCCTCCCCCTTCTCTCTGTCTCTCTCCATCTCTGTCTCTGTCTCTCTCTGTCAAAAACAATAAAATAAATCTTAAAAAAAAATGCATGCTGTACTCAGCTGCACCCGCACCTGCACCTCTGCCCGTGGGCCCGGCAGGCTGGCTGTCACCTGCTACCTCTTACGGACGAGCACACCCAGCCTCCTCCAGTACTTGTTCCAGGAAAATCACTTCAAATTCTGCAGGTGTGATTACGGAGAGGCAGGGGAAATGAGACAGGCCAAGGAGGTCCCTCCCCACTGGGGCGCAGGTGCCTCGTCGGGGAACAGGCGGGGGGTGGGTGACGTGTTCTCTCCCTGCTCACTCAGGCCCTATGATTTAATATAGCCTTGACATTTCTCCAGCAGAGTGGCAGCCAGCCCTTCGGCTGTGTGAAATTGGGTGGATAGAAAGCCAGAGCAAAGGGCACTGGGACCTCGGCTCCCTGTCATTTCGCCGCCTGCTCTGCCAGAGCCCAGCTGGCCCAGGAACAGAGAGTAAGAGTGAGAATGAGAGCGAGAGGCGGAGAGAGGGAGGATTCCATGAAAGTGGTCCTTCCCCGAGAGTCATGTGGCTCTGCTGCTGTCCCTTTGGCAGAAGAAGCGCCAGGGAGGCCTCCCGCTGTGCAGAGACCCCCCCCCCACCCACCCACTTGCGGTAGATTCTGAGCACCTACTGTGTGCCAGGCCAGCCCAGGCCCCAGGGCCCAGCAGCAACAGGCCAGGCGAGGCCGCTGCCCCCTGGCGCAGCTTCATGGGGACGACCTGAGTAGTGGGTTCGTTGTGCTCTGGAAGTGCAGGCTCTGAGCTAAGAGCCCCAGGCCAGTGGTGGCAGAGCCGGGAGGAGGGCGCCTAGACCGGGCTGCTCTTGCCTCCCTGAGCAGCCAGTTCTCGCCTCCAGTGTGGATGGGGGGGGCAGATACAGTGTGCGATGTGGGGGAAGTGCCCAGCACATAGCAGCACCCACTTCATGCCAATGCTGGCCCATGGTTTTAAAAAACATCTTCCGCTTTAGTTGAGATTGCAGCTCTCACCTCAGCTTCCTTCTTCCTCCTAAAACTCGTGCTAGGTCCCAACTCCTAGAGCCATCTGGGCTGGGGACAGCAGAAAACTGGAGTCCTTCCTTTCGACCCCTCCCCCCATTACCAGACGCTGTAGAGAGGGGCCAGATCTGCGTAGCTGCTCCAGGTGGGTCCTTGGCTGGCCACTCATTTGAGCCAATTACTCAGGGTAGGAGGGGCGGTCAGGAGGGGGAGGTCTTTAGCACCTGCCCCAGGAGGTGCCCTGAAGGGTCAGCTCAGCCAGTGACCCCTTGACAGGCGAAGGAGCTCAGTACCCACTGGGGGTGGGGGTGCCCCAGCTCCCAGCCTGCACTGGGACCTCACTGGTTACACCCGGGGTGGGGGCAGAGAGGAGGACATGGGACAGCTTCAACCCCCTGGGGGATCAAAGCAGATAAAGAGCAGGGAGAAGACAGAATGACGTCTTCCAGATGCAGAGAGAGCACAACCCTTAATTTAGGGGCTTGGTTTTTTTTCAAGATTTCCAGCAGCTCATCACCATAGGGTGCTTTCTAACCATAATTGTTTTCACAGCCTATATACCGTATCTAAGTCTGGCCTTCTCTAGCACTCTGTCATGCACCTGCCCCTGACCCTCAGCCTAACCAGCCAGGCTTGGGGGCCCTGCCTCTCTCCTGTCAGGTCATAGACTGGCACGCGGGGTGTCCAGATAGCAGCCCTTGGCCTCTGTCCTCTGACACCCAAGGGCCTGAGCACGGAGCCAGGGGCAGAGGCCCACGTGTAGGACCGGGCCTGACCAGTCTCCAGCTGGGAGCTTGGGTGCATCGCTGCACCCCCACGGGCCTCCACATCCTCATCTGAAAACAAGGGCGATGACGTCAAAGGGTGGTCGTGGGCAGTGGGACAACGTGGGAGGAGAGCCATCATTGGCACCGAGCAGTCACTCACTCATGCCCACGTCTCCACCCCGCAAAGGGAGAGCAATGTGAGACCTCGTTTGCAGGGCTTTCGTTGCAAGTGGTTAGAAAAGCCAACCATCAAAATCAGCTGAAGCACAAAGGGAGCTGTTTCTGTCCAAGGTGACTGCATGGCACATGGGGAGGCCAGGCTCAGATGGCACCTGCCGGTGTCCACAAGAGAGGAAAGGAAAGCCGGGCCCCCGGGGCCCCTCCCTGGGGACAGGCAGCCCCACCCCACCCTTCATACATGGTGCTGAGCTGAAGTAGGACCATGCGTTTGTCTGGACAGCTGTGGCTCTGGGTAGGAAGCATGGCTCCGGCTGGTCCCCAATCTAGGTGTCTGGACGGGACCCCTGCTTGCCTGTGGAGCCTCAGTGCTGGGACAGGCTGGCACTGGCCGGGTGCTCAGGGCCCGGGACACAAAGCGTGCCACAGAACTGGCAGGGCACGTTCTCCCCACTGTCCCGCGCGGGAAGCACGGGGGCCCAGCCCCCTTGGCACAGGCTTCCCCACTGGGGCACAACCAAGGCAGGCACCTCGCATGGCTTCCCAAGTCGAGGTCCGTGACAGTAGGAAGGACAGCAGAGCAGCGGCCACTTGGTGACTGTAGCTGATGGGCTGGGTTTTGAACCCAAAGAGGAAGGAATCAGGTCCCCTGCTATGAGCTGCGTTTTTATCCACAGCACATATGAGGTGGGGACAGTCAGAGCCAGGGCCACCCAGTCAGGGGTGCTCTTTCCCCAAAGGTCCCTCACGCCAGCCCCGCGCCACTCAGGTGTCCACGCGTGTCCCCATTGGGCTGCCCACACAGTCCAGGGCTGCTACAGTCAGGAGGAAAACCCGGGCTCATCGCGAGCGTGAAGGCCCTGAGCATCAGCCCAGCACAGCCCCAGAGCTATTTGCACCTACGGCTGCCACCACAGCAGCCGGTGGGAACTGTTGGTGCAGACACAGCCACGCTCACCTTGCCCAGATTTGTGCCCGGGACACGGAGAGCTCATCGGCACGTTTGATTTTCTTAGAACAAATCATCGTCCCCATCACATGAAGAGGACACGGCGTCCAGCTACCCGGGGTCTGGGAACAGATGTCCAATACAATGCTGCGCGCTTTCGCGGTCTCGTCTGCGCCGCCTGCGGGCCCCGCCTCCCGGCCCCGCCTCCCGGCCCCGCCTCCCGGCCCCGCCTCCCGGCCCCGCCTCCCGGCCCCGCCTCCCGGCCCCGCCTCCCGGCCCCGCCTCCCGGCCCCGCCTCCCGAGGCCTCCCCGGGCCTGGTGGTGCTTTCAGAGCCCTGGGCCTCCGTTCCCCACCTGAACCTCCGCTTCTCTCTGATCTTATTTCCTCTTCCTCCCTCTCTACCTTGCTCCTTCATCCTCCCTTGCTGGTTCTAATCTCAGAGAACAGGAAAACACAAGTTCAGACCGGTGTTGTTTTTTATTAATTAGGACTTCGTTCCCTTATTGAAGTGCTCCGAGACTGAGGTTGTTCAAAAACACAATGAAAGCACTGATCATAATTAATATTTCTCTGCTCTCTGAAAACAGGAATTATTCCAGGGTGTGGATTTCGTTTTAAGGAGCTTTAGCACAGGAGAAGCTGGGAGGCCAGCCCATGGATTAGCAGATACCAGCCCAGGCAAAGCAGGAATTCAGAGGGGAGAAGGGTTGTCAGAGAGGAAGCCTGGAGGTAGGGCTAAGGAGACCTCAACAAGGGGCTGGAGCCAGTCGGCCCCCTCCCTGCACCCCTGCATGCTCTGGGCATAGGAGGGAGAGAAAGAGGAACCTGGGGCGAGAAGGAGAGAGGGAAGCGTCTGTCCCCAGATGGGACAGGTTCCCATGTCTGGTGGTGAGCACCCCGTCCCTATAAGAGCCCACGTCACACTCCCAGGACAGTGAAGCAGGCTTCCTGCATCACTGAGGGGAGCTGCACTGAGCTCACATCCTGTGCAGAGATTCTGCTTCCAGAATGTCTATTTCCACTCCATTCTTCTCTGGGTCACCCCACGTTCCTAAGGGCCAAGCGTGCTGGGAATGTGGTTACAAGACTTTCTGAGTGATCCCTGAACCCTAAGATTCTTTGGGGCTGTGGTTCTATGAATGCATCTGTGATTCTATGACTCCAGGATTTGGTGAAAGGAATGAGACCCTCAGATACTGCAATTCAAAGACCCCATTAAGGCAGATTAGAGTCCATGAAAGAAACGCTACCTCCAAGGTCCTGTGCCTCACAGATGCCATGAAAGGGACCGACAGATCTGAAAAGCCTCAATCTTGTGAGCAAAGGGAGGTTCCAGGACCCCACCCCCTCCCCACCACCCTCAGATTTCAGGGTCTACAGAGGGAGGACACCCCAGGCAATGACCTGTGAGCTCCTCTCAGCACTAAGATGTGGGTCCCTGGGGGTCCCTGACTCCATGCTCCTCTCCCCCCACCCCATCACCTGGTTCACCCTAGTTTCCCCCATTAAGGATCCAGGGCCCTGGGGGTGAACCCAGCATCCCAGAAGCATCCCATCCCCACCTCCACCAGAACCTGGTTCACCTGTCATCGGAGGTGAACCCAGAAAGACCGTGCCCCTTGACACCAGTCTGTACACAGCCTCCCATCTCCAGCCCCAGCGAGGCAGAAATTGTTCGTCCCATTTCCTAGGAGAGCAAACTGAGACCCTGAAGGGCAGGCACATGCCCAGAGTCACACAGCACATCAGGGATGGTGCAGGGACTCACCCCAACGCCAGGGTGCCTGAAGGGCCTGCTTGGGATCCCTGTGGGTCAGACTCCAACCAAGAGACAGAGACCACACAGTGATTTGAACAGGGGACGCTTAATATAAAGAATCATCACACTGTGACGGTAGTGATTATAAGGCTGTAAGAAGTCTGAAGGGAATCCGAGGACTAAGAAAGGACAACCTTGGACAAGGACCCTTCCGGAGGCCAGGTTCAGACCTCAGTAGAGAAAGCGTGGTGGACACCCCTTAGATGGTAGAGAAATTGTGGGCTCGGCCAGGGCAGTTCGGGGTGCGGGGTGGAGCAGAAAACCCCGCCCAGGACACAGTGCTGGAGGGTGGAAGGGCTCTGCCCACGGGAGGCCTGGCACACACAATGCCTTCCGGGTCACTGTGGCCTGTGGACCAACACCAGGTTGTCACTGGAGCTGGGGGTGGGCGGGGAACTCGCTGAGGAACCCCTCAACCTGGGTGCACAGCTGGGGCAGAGCGCCCCTAGGTGACCTTCTATGCTCCCACTGGCTGACTGAAAGTGCAGCTGAAGCAAAACATTTTAAAAAGAAAAGAAGAACGAGCGAAGCAGCGCCACGCAGGCCGAGGCCCTTCCCGGCAGTGTCGCTCCAGCGCCCTCTACTGGCGCAGCGTAACGTGGCGCGACGCCCAGCGGAAGTGCTAGGTTCCGCCATAACCGACGGGCAGCGACTCCTGGGGCGCTTGGGGGCTGAGAGGCCATAAATCAGGGCTCTGTCCAGTCCCACCCGTTGTTCACATCTGGCCTGTCACTTGTTTTTGAGACAAGGGTGGTTGAGACGTTTTTAAATAAATGAAAAATAATCAAGAGAAGATGTCATGACATGAATATTTCCTCAAAAATATTTCATGTCGTGAATGTTATATAAAACTCAAATCTCAGTGGCATGAATAGGTTTTGAATTGTGTCATAGAAAAGAATTTTTCTTTCTCTGGTTATGCAAAGACCTACCTTGTATCCTGTTGTGCCGAATTGAGGTCAGGTGTCTGTCTACTAGGGGGACTCTAACCCTCCATAACGGGCAGATCTCACTGGGGCCTCCAAATGTTGTGCCGAATGAGACCACCCGCGAGACAGACGACCATGACACAAAGAATTTGGTGGAATCAGACCCTCTTCTGCCAATTGGTGAGGGAGATTTTATTAGCAGATTCGAATCTGGGCTGCCACCCCGGTTTCATCCGGGAGCAACAAGCCCTGACTTACACCAAGTTTTTCTTTTTATTCACA